>OY740806.1:23745102-23850242 GCA_963514005.1 Raja brachyura | reverse complement strand
AGAAATAGTTGCCTAATTGAGATTAGTTTGTCTCGTATTTCATGACAGGATAGTGGATGCAGATTTAATAATTTTCAACAGAAATTGGGTATTTAAAGGCAATATTTGCATGTCTATCATAACCATACTTTATTTGCAACATACAGGGAATTTGATTTGCAAAACAGTCATACTAATAAAAAGCAACAGAACACACAAAATACATTTTAACATAAACATCCACCACAGTGACTCCTCCACATTCCTCACTGTGATGGAAGGAGAAAAAAAGTTCAATTGCTTCCCTTCATTGTTCTCCCGCAGCCGGGGGCCTCGATCCTTCCCTTGACGGGACGATCTTGGGTCCCGTAGCCGGTGGCAGGCCCTCCGCGTCGGGCGATGAAGCTCCTGCATTGGCGGATCTCGGCTCCCCACGCCGGGCGATCAGACCCCAGGTCGGGGCTGATCGAAACCTCCTGCGACTTTGGAGCTCCCGACTCTGTCTCTACCCGAGACTGCGGGCATCATGATCGAAGCTCCAAGCCACAGGAGATTCGACTGCCCTCACTGCAGATGGTTCGACTACCCCGACCGCAGGAGAATAAGGATGAAGAAGATTGGACTTTATTGCCTTCCATCACAGTGAGGAATGTGGGGAATCCACTGTAGTGGATGTTTATGTTCATTTTTAGGTAGTTGTGTGTCTTGTTCAGAACCAGGGCCACAGTTTAAGAATAAGCAGTAGGCCATTTATAATGGAGATGAGGAACAACTTTTTCACCCAGGGAGTTGTGTATCTGGAATTCACTGCCTCAGAAGGCAGTGGAGGCCGATTCTCTGGCCAATTTCAAGAGAGAGTTGGATAGAGCTCTTAAAGATAGCGGAGTCAAGGGATATGGTGAGAAGGCAGGAACAGAGTACTGATTGTGGATGATTAGTAATGATCACATTGAATGGCGGTGCTGGCTCGAAGGGCCAAATGGCCTACTCCTGCACCTACTGTCCAGTGTCTATTGTCTAATGTTGCTTTTTTTAGTATGGCTGTATGGTAATTTGAATATCACTGTACCGTAATTGGTTCACGTGACAATAAAAGACCTTTGAAAAGTAAAACCCTATTGGGCGTAGCTGACTCAACCAGACAACTATTTTCCCCCCAATCATAATTAAAGGAGAGCTGCTATAGGAATGCAATGGGTCAGGTAATATCTGTGGATAGAAATGGACATTCGACATTTCGGGTTGAGGGCCTTGCTCTGGACTCTAAACCTGACCCTGAACATCATTCTCTGCTGTGTCCCAACCTGATGTGAACGTGAATGTTTTACCAGAATGTTCACTCGACTAGAACCCAACACGTTGTTGAGCTTGAGTTGGTTATCGGGGGATCTACTTGTGACCACAAATTAACGCCATTGCTGTGACCTACACAATATCATCTTGCGTTTCTCTTACTTCCCTCAAGTTCTATTGTTGGAAATCTCGCCCGCCAATTAACGTTAGATCTTTGACCAATTGAATGCTCTTTAATCTGACCTCTTATGTAAATAAAGTCATTAAATCGCTGCAGCCCATTTTTTAACGTGTACAGTTATTTCAGTCAAGATCTCTCTGTGTTGTGTCCTGGATTAAAAAAAAAAATACTTTATTTGCAAATTACTATTGTGTCCCTACCTCCATCTCTGAAATCTGCTTCAGTGCTAAAGCCCTATAGATCTCTGTGCCCTTTTAATATTACCATTTGCAGCATCCCAGATTTTGATTGCTCCTGCTTGCCTATCGTGCCTCAAGCTCTCATAATGACAATCCTCCCTAATTCTTCCACTTTTGATTCTCCACTTTTCTCCTAATGCAAGGCTACTTGAAACATGCTGCTTTGGCCAGGCGTTGTCACCTGGTCTAATGCTTGATTACTTGGCCTGCTGTGAAATCTTTGGGTGTATTCACCACTCCTGTGATACATTTTGATAATTTGCTCCATTTCTGGTGCAGTATAAATAATTGTTGTTGATGTGTTTAGTCAAAGTTTTGGTTTTAGTTCCTGGTTTGTGCTGCAAGGGTGGAAATGACACTAAATAGTTTTAAATCCTGAGGATGAATATTGGATCACATTATTTGATTGATGCACAGTGTTATTTTCCATGTGGCTATTCTGAAAGGACAGTATACATGTGGCTATGATTATTTCAAGTTAAATAGCTTATCGGCTGAGATATAATACTGGGACATATAATTACAGGGGAAAATGCCACATTGATATTGATTAACTAATTTGCATTCTCAGACTTAATCTGACATATTCCTGCTTTGCTGTACTGCACAGGACCTAAATCGCGAGGTTGTGAAAGCTGACAGTGCGACGACCAGAATCCCTGAACTTGATTTTGAGATTCCACCATTTACGCAGAAAGGAGGTAAGACTACCATTGGATTAAGCAATAAATCCCTGTAAAATTCACAACTGAAGTTACAAAGGAAGTTGGGCATGGTGGTGTCAGACCTGGTGTCATATCTTTAGTCGGAAATAGGGTCCCGACCCAAAGCGTCACCTATCCATGTTCTCCAGGGATGCTGCTTGACCCACTAGGTTCCTCCTGCGCTTGAACTTTCTTGGGATTGTCTGTTGTAGGCATCAGGAATGTTTGCTTTAATAACATACGGGCTGAATGAAGATATGATTGAAGAGTTTAATTCTATAAGTGTATGAAGTTTAGGTGTTTCAAGGATTATGTGTGGATTTGTCAATGATTCACTGTTTTTAACAAACTGAAGAATTAGTTCTCCTAATGAACTATTCTGTTTCTGCAGCTCTTTCTACAATCGAGGGTATAATCGACAGAGCAATTGGGGGTTTGGAGCAAGAGCAGCCTATAAGGAAGGTAAGTGATTTTGAATAGTGGGGTATTTCCCTTGCGTTTGGGCTTTTCAGAACTAGTTTCACACTAAGTGCAAGAAACTTGATTCAGTTCTGAATGTGTGTTTCACATCTGTTCAATCAAAACCTCCCCCATCATTCAAACCACTAAATGAACACCATTGGAAACAAAATTGATTTTTTTTAAAGTAAAACTAGGGGTTGGTATTGTAGAAGCATATGATCCTTGGGAAAGAGGAATACTTTGAAGATATGTATATGAAAGAAACACTCAAATCTGAGCATAGATTCAACCCGTGGAATCTAGGATGAAGGAAGGAAAAGAGAAAGTATTCATAGGATGAGTACATAGAGTTCAAGAGAAGCTGGAATGCTCAAGGAATTAATTCTGTAGATAGTATTAATTATACTTAAGGAAGCATTGTGGAGAGATTAGAGGCTAGCGATAAGCGATTAACTATCACATAAAAAGCTTGTACTTGTGTAGTCTCAACATGCTGAATTCCATCCCTTGATGTGAAAGCAGTAATCCAGACGTCAGTTAACTTTGAACATTGCCAACAGTTCCTAAATCTATATCATGTCATTTATGCAGGAACGTGACCTAGTAAAATATTTTTTTAACTGTGTGCCTCTACGATTGCAGGCAACCAATCCGGAAGTGGCTTCCAAGGTTGAGGAATTCATTGAGAAGCTAAAGAAGTTGAAGGAAGTCGAGACTCCCTTCACCTTGGTAAATGACGTGCTGCTTGTCTGTGGTGGTGTGTCACTGCTGATTTTCATACGGTGGGACCGTGTTTGATTTCACATTTTGCACGTGGGCTGTCTACCCTATCTATGTCTCATAATTTTATATACAGTGCATTCAGAAAGTATTCAGACCCCTTCACTTTTTCTGCATTTTGTTACATTACAGCTTTATTTTAAAATGGATTAAATTATTTTTTTTATCATCAGTCTACACACAATACCCCAGAATGATGAAGTGAAAACAGGTGTTTGGAAAATGTTGCAAAGTGATTAAAAATAAATAACTGAAATATGACATTTACATAAGAAGTCATACTCTTTTGCTATGACACTCAAAACTGAGCTTAGGTTCATCCTGTTTCCATTGATTATCCTAGAGATGTTTCTACAACTTGATCGGAGTCCACCAGTGGTAAATTAAATTAATTGGACATGATTTGAAAAGGCGCATAGACATGATTTGACCTGTCTATATAAGGACCCACAGTTGACAGTGCATGTCAGAGCAAAAAACAAGCCATGAACGAAGGAATTGTCCGTAGACCTCCGAGACAGGATTGTGTCAAGACACAGATCTGGGGAAGGATATAAGTCAATTTCTGCAGCATTGCAGGACCCGAAGAGCACTGTGGCCTCCGTCATTCTTAAATGGAAGAACTTTGGACCCACCAGGACTTCATAGAGCTGGCTGCCCGGCCAAACTGAGCAATTGGGGGAGAAGGACCTTGGTCAGGGAGGAGACCAAGAACCCGATGGTCACTCTGACAAAGCTCTAGAGTTCCTCTGTGGAGATGGGAGAACCTTCCGGAAGGACAGCTATATCTGCAGCACTCCACCAATCAGGCCTTTATGGTAGAGTGGCCAGACGGAAGCCACTCCTCAGTAAAAGGCACATGACAGCCTGCTTGGAGTTTGCCAAAAGGCACCTAAAGGACTCTCAGACCATGAGAAACAAGATTCCCTGGTCTAATGAAACCAAGATTGAACTCTTTGTCCTGAATGCCAAGCTTCACGTCGGGAGGAAACCAGGCACTGCTCAATCACCTGGCCAATACCTGGTGAAGCATGGTGGTGACAGCATCATACTGTGCGGGTGTTTTACAACGGCAGGAACTGGAAGACTAGTCAGGATCGAGGGAAAGATGAATGCAGCAAAGTACAGAGAGATCCTTGATGAAAACCTGCTGCAGAGAGTTCTGGACCTCAGACTGGGGCGGAGGTTCACCTTCCAGCAGGACAATGGCCCTAAGCACACGGCCAAGATAATGCAGGAATGGCGTGTGACAAGTCTGTGAATGTCCTTGAGTGGCCCAGCCAGAGCCCGGACTTGAACCCAATCGAACATCTCTGGAGGGACCTGAAAATAGTTGTGCACCGATGCTCCCCATCCAACCTGACAGAGCTCGAGGGTGTGCCAAGCTTATAGCGTCATACCCAAGAAGACTTGAGGCTGTAATCGTTGCCAAAGGTGCCTCAACAAAGTTCTGAGTAAAGGATCTGAATACTTATGTAAGTGTGATATTTCAGTTATTTCTTTTTAATAACTTTGCAAAAATGTCTAAACACATGTTTTCGCTTTTTATTATGGGGTATTGTGTGTAGAATGATGATTTAAAAAAAAAGAGAATGTGATCCATTTTAGAATAAGGCTGTAACGTAAAATGTGGAAAAAGTGAAGGGGTCTGAATACTTTCTGAACGCACTGCATTTGTATCGGGTTTCCTCTCGGCCTCCAATGCTTCAATTAAAACAATTCAAGTTTTTCCATCCTCTTATAGCTAATACCCACTGATCCCCGCAGCATTCTGGCAGACCTCCTCCGCATCTTCTCCAAAGTCCTCCACATCCTTCGAGTAATGGGGCGAACAGAAATCCACACAATAATTCAAATGACAGTCCTATAGAGTAGCATCACAACTTCCTGACTCTTGAACAATGCCCAGACCTGTGTGTGACAGCCTTCTTTACTACTTCATCTACCTACCAGAGGACAGGACAGGATTTGTATAAATAGGCATTTTGAATAATATAAGGACTGAAATCACCACATTTAGTATCAGATTTGGGCTATGGCCAGTATTTTTTGTTTTATTTAATGGAACGCGTTATTAGAGTCGGTGATTGAACGCAGGGGCATGCTTATTAATATCGTTGGTTGAAGGACCTGGTGAATAAGGGAATGGTGTAGATTACGATATGACGTGATGAGCACCAAACGACTATTTATTTATTTCTTGTTTCTTTTACCTTATACAGATTATTGATGATCCTTCTGGGAACAGCTTTATTGAAAATCCGTGTACCCCTCAGAAAGATGAGGCCTTAACAGTTACTTATTACAAACGAGATGCTAAACAGGACAGTATGTTGGGAATCCAGGTAGGCATAATTTCACAGGTGTGTATGTATGCT
Organism: Raja brachyura; assembly: GCA_963514005.1. The sequence continues at coordinate 23,844,226 of OY740806.1, read as the reverse complement.
AAATTATTAGCGTATTGTTAATTGTGTGCTTGAGATCGTTGGTTTTGATCACTAATTTAATGAATTGGAAGTGGCCAACGATTGATGGACTTCTGACTGAAAACATTCCAGACGACTCTTTCCCCCCCCCCCCCCCCCCCCCCCCCCCTGTAAAATCCATTCAAGTAAGCTCAAGGGGATACCTATAGCAGTGAAAATAACATACTGAAGAACGTATACTGGACAACAGCTATGTTTTACAGTGTGTCATGTCTGATGATTTTTTTTTTAAATAAGAGATCATCTTAGACTCTTTAGTGGAGGGGCCTTCACCAGCTGCAATGGGTTTGGCTCAAAGTAGAGGAGAACCTCTGTACAGTAATGAAACTGCAGCATGTGGTGTGTTTACTGGTGAAATTCCCTTGTATGTATCATTCATGGTACCTAGGAACCAATATAGGTAGAAACTTGACATCTCCATTTCAATCTGCATAATTCCTGTTTTATTCCTTCCTTCCTTTCTTCCTCGTCAGCCTGGCTGGCTTCCTCTGAGTGCATTTGAGTAAACTGTTTGATCTGGTAACAAGTTAGGGAGGTACCACAGGGATCAGCGCTTTGGTCACAGCTATTCACGATCTATGTTAAGGTATTGGCCAGGGGGAACTAATACCTTATTTTTCACATTACTGATAGTACTAAACTAGGGTGGCATTGTGAATATGAAGGAGCATACAGAGAGGCTTCAAGGGATATGAAAAAGCTGTGCATGAGAACATAGTGGATGGAATATCGTGTACAAAATGTGAGGTTACTCACTGGTGTATGTAAAATGAATGTAAATTGTTTGTTAATCTGCAGTGTTGATGTTTAAAGGGCCTTAGTTGTTGATGGGGCAGCAAGCAATTAAGTGGGCAAATGTCATTTTGAATGTGAAAGGAGTCTTAATGTAATTATTTAGACTCCTGTGAGCTTGCAACTGGAGAATTGTGTACAGTTTTGGTCTCCATACAAAAGAAAAATTGACCGAGTAGGTACCAGGGCTGATGAGTTTGCCAGAAAAGGACCAAGTGAGTGGACTGGCATTGCATCTGTCAGAGTGTAGAAAAATGAGAGGTCTCATCAAAAGCATGCTGATTTCTTAAAGGATTTGATGCAGTGAAGATGTTTCCTGGGCTGAGAAATTCAGTAATAGGCCATTTAAGACTGAAATGAGGGGAAATCTCTTCACGGGATGATGCATCTGAATTTTCAACCCTGAGGGGCTGTAGAGGCTTGGGCATTGATTCGTTTAAAGTAGAGGTCAATTGATTTCTGGACATTGGCAATCAAGGGATATGGCAACAATGCTGGAAAACAGAGCTGATGTAGATGATCCATCATGATCTTAATAAATGATAGAGGCGCCTTGAATGCTCAAATTGCTCCTATTTCTATGTTCTTACATTAGTAGTTGCGTCATGACGATATCTTTCAAACCTCCAATTCTTGGCACATATGGTGATACAGTCTTCAAAAATATTTATTTTGTGTGGCTATTACAGTCGGATGACTTTCCAAAGCTGATCGTGGAGGTCCTGAACGGAGCCCAGATTCAACCATCCTCCTTGGAGGTGAAGGCAACCTAGACTAGATTCGGTAGTCATTTGGAATGGGACCATTGAGCAGCCTGGCTAAACAATGCCGATGAAAACAAAATGAAGTCTGATCGCCAATGATCATTTTTAATTTGTTTGCTCTCTTTACAGGAATGTGCACCAGAGGAGAAGACTGAAAATACCATAGCAGAATTAAGAAATGAAGTAAGTTTTTCTGTGAGGACTTCAATATAAAAATGCATTGACTGGTTCATTCTCGTGCATAGGATCTCCCATTGAGATGGAGTTTAATCATTCAGTAAAGATGTGCTCAACCAGCAACACAGAAAATGATCACAGTAATTTGGCAGTGCGGAAGGAAGAAGGGTAATTGTGTTGATAAATTAAGACATTTTCACTTTTTCCTATAGGTGCTGAAGTTTCCAACAAACTGTCCAGAATGCAATGCGCCTGCTGAAACCAATATGAAGCTAGTACGTATCCTTTTACACGTGTGTGAAATTGCAGGTAGGAACGATGCTGTTTGGTGGATTATATTCAGCAAAGGTTAAAGGTTGGACATATTAATTTTATTCAAGTTATTTTGTTTAGAAAGTACAAATCTATATAAAATCTCTTGACATTTTATTTCATCCACATTGCATTTGATGGATGTAAGTAATTTTTATTTATATAGCACTTTTAAATCAAATCATGTTGAAGCCAAAGTGCGTTACAGAAAACAAAAATTAGATTACCATACATACAGAAAAATAAAAAAAGAAGAAAAAAGACACAATACATCATAGGATTAAACATGAACATCCCCCCCACAGCAGAATCAACACTTTTCACTGCGAGGGAAGGCACCAAAAAGTCCAGTCCTCCTCCTCCTCCTCCTAGACCACCCGAGGTCGGGGCCAGTTTGGGGCCTCCGCAGCCAGTTGCCGCAACGGTGGCCCGATGTTATAGGCCCTCTTGCTGGGAAGATGGAACACCAGCATCGAGTGAAAAGTCAGATGAACACCAGCGTCGGATGGTGTAAGTTTCTTTGCTGCTTGTTCTCTCAGAACTTTGCTCCAGAACCATGCTTTACACAATCCTAAACAATTTTAAGAGTATCAAGCTGTATGGGATCTTATCTGCAAATACATTTGCATTGTTTGCTGGGTAGAATATTTGTGAACACAGACCTATGGATTATAATATAGTGGATATTATAGTGGTAGTGGATATGTGTGTAACTGTATTAATGGGTACAGATATCTCTTGGGACTGTAAAATGTTGGATTACTTCTCCTGACCCGACCTATGTTCAAAATTTTATTCTTGTGAGAAACGGATATTTCTACCTGAATGCCAGGAATTCCCAGATAAAATGGGTGCCATGAAGGTGTGAGGAATTCCCAGCTAATCGGTGTTATGAAGATAAAATGGGTGCCATTTTTATTTCAGGTAAATATAGAGGAAATGTGTTGGCTTCTTGGAGGAGGCTGAAGTGATTACTGTTGGACAAGAACATTTGAACAGAGAATGTTTTGGTGGGAAAAACCTAATGGATTGTTTTCTGAATGGCCTGAAATATTACCTTCAGGGTTTTTTCTTCTGACTGTAACAACAGCCACTTTAAGAACTACAGTAGTTTCAAAATTGGTGGATTGTGTGTTATATTTTATTTTTCCTCTTTTATTCATTTATTATCAGTCCATACAGAGGAAATGGCTGGACTTGTCATTATCGCACCAATAACAAGCCCCACCATTAATCTAATCATTTTTGTTGGAGTACTATGTTAGCAATCCTGGGTGGCAACCTGATGGTGGTAGGATAGGGTTGCTAGACACTAAAGGCTGGAGGATCTCAGCGGCTCAGGCAGCATCTCTGGCAAAAAGGAATAGGTGATGTTTTGGGTCGAGACTGAGTCTGAAGGATGTCGAACCGAAACATCACCTACTCCTTTCCTGCAGAGATGCTGCCTGATCCGCTGAGCTACACCAGCTTTTTGTGTCTTATCTTTGGTTTAAACCAGCATCTGCAGTTCCTTCCGACACGTTTGCAACGGTGAGCTCGACAAGCCAGTGTTTTTGGGAAAGGAAAACATTATCATTGTATTGGGGCGCAGACCAATTGCACATTACTGGGCTTAGTATGACTAAACAAATATGGTGCAGAAGGACAAGTCAGCCTGTGTTTCACCAGGTCTTCGTTGATCATTTACTCTTTATTTACTGGTAACTAACTACAATGCCCAGCGATAAACTAATGCATCACTCCATAATATGCTTTGACTTAATTAATCTGAAATATATCCTAACAAATAATGTGGGTGAAAATGTGACATATTTTGAGATTAAAGCTTCAGAATACAACATTCTGGAATCACTTAAAAGATCAAGCAACATCAGGAATTGAAAAGGCAAGTTAATGTTTTAAAATGTAAACATATCATAGTATATTTATGAAAGAATTTCAGCTTGTCCCACATTAGCGAGAACTGCAAGTCCCATTTTAAGGTGCTTGATCTCTGGAGGTAGTTACTGGTCAATGCGTTTCAAATTTTTTTACATTTTGAGGAGATGTAATTAAAGTGATCTGAAAGGTAATGTGCCTGCATGCTTGGCAGGACTTGAAATGGCGTGGCAAAACTTGTAATGACTTGGTTATTCATGCATCACATCCGTAGTAGCCTATAACAATAGCCAAAGTGGCAGTATTCAGCTTTATCTTTCAACTGTTTTATTTCCCAAATAGTTTTATGGTCAGAAACGGAGAACTTTGAATTCACTTCAGACTACTTCATTGTGTCCTTAGCAGGTGTGAATATTATTCCTTGGAATAATGATTTCAGTTCCTGCTTGTCACAAATAAACAAAACTTTTGTAAATAAACTAAATTCAAACAATCGCTAGCAAGCCCATGCATGGCAAACTCACTGCCTATCTTGCAGTTACATTGTTAATATTTTTGGAATTGAGTCTTGACCTGGAGTCTTGTCAGTGGCTTCCTTTACCAAAGGCTTCCAGAAATCCCACACTTCAAGGAGGTGATCATCATGGCAACAAACTGTGAAGCATGTGGACACCGGACCAATGAGGTAAATCTTTACTAGTTGGCTCAGGTTTTTAATGTGTGAATAATTATTTGACCCCTCCTGTTCTTTATTTCGTAAAGACATTGATTCCCCTCTAATTCTTCCTGTACCCTGAGCCATTCCAGAAGCAAGTGGAGCGTCTGGTGATCTTATCCACAGTTACTGACAAAACTGGTGTGGACTAATGAAATTAAGAATAACTATGGGTAACTGGTTTTCCATCACCAATGCACAGATTCAAAGATTTGTGAAGGAGTTGCAGGTTCATTGATGTACTTGTGTTTACCCTGTAATAATAAGGCACTTCTTCCTTTGTCCTCAAGTAACCATTAAAGGGTATTAAACCTCACAGGGGATGTTACACAGAAATTAGGTGCAGGAGGAGGCCATTTGACCTTTCGAGCCTGCACCGCCATTCATTGTGATCACGGCTGATCATCCATAATCAGTAACCCGTGCCTGCCCTCCTCATATCCCTTGATTCCACTAGTCCTCAGAGCTCTATCTAACTGCCTTTTAAATTCATCCAGTGAATTGGCCTCTGCTGCCTTCTGTGGCACAAATTCATAACTCTCTGAGTGAAAAGGTTTTTCACATCTCAGTTTTAAATGGCCTCCCCTTTATTCTTGGTAGAATTGAGTAGTATGTTGAATAGAATTATTGACTAGCATATTGGCAAGAGCTGCTAACAATTTGCTTGTGTTCTGATTCTAATCATGTCAATGCACTGTTCAATTTATTCTAGTGGGTACTAAACGGGTAGATACAAGTGATCTTTTATATGTCCTTCTGTTAAAAGGTGAGAAAACCAATGACCTTTAGTGGCCTGTGTTGCAATGTTTGCATGCATTGTTGATTGTGTTGCACATTTTAGTAAAGTAGTCTGCCTTGCTCACTGATGTGCCCACAAGGGTACTTGAATGTGGCGTTAAAGGCAAAACACCCACTCTGTGGATGGTACCATCTTCAGGTGAGGGGATTGGGATGAATGAAAGTAAGATCAAAAAGGAAAAGCTGGACTTATACAGTCACATTCATCAGAGTATTTTTATAATTGTAGGTTAAGTCAGGAGGAGCTACTGAAGCTTTGGGTACCAAAATCACACTACGGATTACAGACCCATCGGACCTGACAAGGGACCTGCTCAAGGTATACAATCTTTTTAGTGCCACCAGTTAGAGTACTTGTATGTTGAGTTTTTTTGTAAGATGGGCAACCTACTTACATTTGTACATTTAACCTGGTTTATAATTTTACATTTATCCCTAAACTTTTTCAAAATGTTATTTGCAAATGTCCTCTGCGTTTAGTAGACATGCTTTTAATTATGTCAATGTCTTTCAGTCTGAAACCTGCTACATATCTATTCCAGAGCTGGAATTTGAGTTGGGCATGGGAATTCTTGGAGGAAAGTTCACTACCTTGGAAGGACTGTTGACAGATATAAAAGAATTGGTAATTACCTTTTTATAATCTCACTAACTTTCAGGTGTGAAGTGCAAGGATACATAACAACGGTTATCGTGCGTCCTTGTGCTGCAGCTTTTATGAAAGGGAAGGGAAGGCGATCTCCCGGTTGATAAATACTAACTCCGCTGCCCATTCCCATATCTTTCTGTCCTGGCCCTCCTCCACTGTCGGAGTGAGGCCCAATGCAAATTGGAGGAACAGCACCTCGTATTTTGCTTGGGCAGCTTACAACCCAGCGGTATGAATATCAACTTCTCTAACTTCAAGTAACCCTTGCTTTCCCTCTCTCTCCATACCTTTCCCCATCCTAGTTCTCCGACCAGTCTGACTGTCCTCTTGATTAAATTTTTATCTTTGTATGGTTCGTTGTTACCCTCCCCTAGCAAACAATAATCTATTCTACATTTTCTTTGAACTTCGTACGTTTTGATATCTCGTTTTCACACCTTACATTCTTTATCTGTGTCTCCCTCTCCCATGACTCTCAGTCTGAAGAAAGGTCTCGACCCTGAACGTCACCCATTCCTTCTATCCAGAGATGCTGCCTGTCGCGCTTAGATACTCCAGCATTTGTGCCTATCTTCAAGGGAAGGAAATGGTTTTGTTCCTCGCCTCTAGCAGTCCCCAAAAAAAAGTAGCATTGATATCAAAAGTTTCAAACTAATCAGTCAATGGGAAACATCAGCAGGAAGAATATTTTCACTGAACACACTATGGGAACTACACTCAACCCCTGCAGGACCTATACACCAGGAGGTGCAGATCCAGAGCTAGCAACATAATGAGGGACCCCTACCACTCCAGCAACGGACTGTTCCAGCTGCTACGGTCAGGCAAACGTCTCCTCTGTCACGCTGTGAAAACAGAGAGGATGAGATGAAGCTTCTTCCCACAGGCCATCAGGACTGTAAACTCTTATCTCACCAGGGACTAATTTACTGTTGTGTTGTGTCTTTTTTTCTAAAATGTAAATACTGGTTCTGTTGGTTTTGCACAATCTGCAGGCATTGCCACTTTCATTTCACTGCCCATCTTGTATGTGACACATAAAGTTGACTTGACTTGAGAAATGTTTGGAATAATTATGAAACAAGGCAATACCAAAACTTATTATTTAAAGTGCACAATCTAAATACTTTCATGTCTTTTTAAATATTGTAATTTTACTTGCCTCTACCACATCGTCTGGTAGCTCATTTTATATGCCCACCATCCTCTGTGTGGAGAAACCTGCCCTTCAATTCTCCTTTAAATCTTTCCCCGCTCACTTTAAATCTATGCACTCTAGCTTGAGACTTCTCTGCCCTAGGGGGAAAAATGAACTATTCACCTCTCTATGTCCCTCGGGGTTTTATAAACATTTGAGGTTTATAAAATCATATCCATGCTCGCGTATCAGAAGCTAGAATATTGATGCTGAAATATATATGAGTCTGCTCAATTTGTAGCAGAAATCTATCTGAAATGTTCCACTGTCAGAGTGAGCAGTGTAATCTTGGCGTGAGAGCGGATACTAGAACATTATAATGCTAGTGATCTTGCATGATTTTTATTGAAGTCCTGACAGTAAGGCAATCACCAACCAGCAAGAACATGGGAACAAGGGAGCAAATAGAAAAACTGTAAGGTTACTTGTGAATCAACTTTTGATTTGTTAAATATTGTTAACAATGATAGTTTTTGTGGATTGAAACACTGAAAAAAGGCTTTCATATTTTCTCCTTTGTATTAGATTGTGGCAAAGAACCCATTTTATGGAGGAGACAGCAATGTTCCTGAAAAATATGCACAACTTAAAGAATTTGCAGACAAGTTGAATGAGGTAAAGTTTTTATTTACATTTTGTGTTTAAATTTTTTTTTTAAATCCAATTAAACGAATGATGTATACAAACCAACAGCTGGGAGAACTTGACTTTGGGATCAGGCAGCATCCATGGAGGGAAATGGACAGCGTGTTTCAGGTCGGGACCTTTCTTCAGACTGAAACGTCATCTGCCCATGTCCCTTCACAGATGCTGCCTGACTCGCTAAATTCCTCCAGCAGATTATTTTTCGTACAAGATTCCAGCATATACAGTCCCTTGTGTTTCCAAAGTAATGTAGATACTCCAGTTCTGTTTACTCAGAATATGCACAATGGCAGAATGTCACTGTAAAACTGCAGTTCATCTTGTATGAATGAAGTCTGGCGGGTACAATGATTACACTGGAAGCTAGTACCAAACCAAGGACCAGTGATTACCTTGCTTAAAAATAATATATCATAACAAGAGTAACTGTGGTGATTGCAAAGTTTGTACTTTTCCTCATGATTGGGCTTTATGTGAACCATGTTCCTAATTCTAGCAGTATAATGTTTACAGGACTTTCTGTTCTTCTGTAAAGGACAGTCAAACAAAGCAAATTGTAAAGTGAGGGGGCCTGGTACCTGCCACTGTAGCTGCCCACAAAGAAAATAAAATCTTTGACAGTTCAATAAACCTCCACTTGTACTTGATGATAGAATAGAGAAAGTGGTTCAAGCCCATGCATCGTAAATCCCAGCTGGGTATGACTAAAACTGGTTCTGAGGCAGTTCACCGTATCCATTTTGTTCCCTTTTATCATATATTCATCCATCATATATTTCACTGTGATATGAGCAATTTGTCCATAGTAATCTGGATAGAACAATCTTCTATTAATTCTGCAAGATTATTAAAACCATTGTTGATGCTTCCTTTTGGATTTGGTACAATCTCGTGATGTTGTACTGAATCAATTCATTATATATGAAGTTGAAATGCCGGGTTCTGTATGCACCTAGAAAGGATGACCCACTTCAAAGAATGAGTCACATTTTTCATTCATCAGGATTCCTCAATTGCATGTAGCTGTGTTATTTTTTTTGTGGATCATTTTGATATTTTTGTGCTTGTAATAAACATTTTGAATTATGATATCCCCTTCAGATTATACTGATTAAAAAAGAAGCTCACCTTATTCTTGATGATCCAGCTGGAAACAGTTATCTCCAGGCAAGTACTAATGCAATTACTTCAATGATGTAAAAACAGGAAGCTTGAGCAAACGGTGGAAAAGCAAACGGTAACTTCACAGGTGAAAAATTAAAAATACAGCAATGAATGAGGCCATTTGGCCCATCATATCCATGTCAGGAGTCGTTTTTTTTACACGTACATTTGTATGGCTTTTACACATGAAGTTTTGTTATGAAGCTGAGCACTGAACAGTCACTATTTACAAACTAACCCGTCATAAAATATTGATTATTTTTCATGTATTCACTAATTGGATGTATCTTTAACTGGCAGATCGAGTATTTTATGCTTCTGCTTATGCTTAATTGCTCCTCAATTGAGAATCAACTAACTATCTTGGTGGCTCTGGTGTTACATACAAGCCAGGATATGTCAGCGGGTAGGCAGAAAATGCTGGAGTAACTCAGCGGGTCAGGCAGCATCTCTGGAGAAAAAGGATGGGTGATGTTTCAACTTGGGACCCTTCTCTACGTACAGCAGGTTTCCTTCCCAAAAGGCTACTTATGATACCAGACATTTTTTTCTGACAATCCAGTACATTCACAATTATTATTTGTGAGACTGGACCAGATTTCAAATTCCCCATGGTAGGATGCAAACTTTTGTCTCTGGATCAACAGTCCAGATCTCTGACTGTATCCAGTCACTGAACCTCCATGCTATTATATTTGCTGTCTCCATTCAGTGAATGACCAAAATGGGCAATGCAGACTCTGGGTCCCTTGCAGCAACAACTTGAACTGCTTCATGTAAAAAGGTTGAATCTTCTCTAAGAAGATTTTGCAGGGTAGAGAATTATAGGACCTGCAGAAAATTATCAACCTAATTGTTTTTTCTCCTGTCATCACTAATGTTGAATTTTTTTTTTTTCCCCTCTGCAGAATTTGTATGCCCCAGATCCTGATCCGGAAATGAAGATTGAGAAATATGAGCGCACGTTTGAACATAATGAGGCACTTGGTTTGAATGACATGAAAACTGAAAATTATCAGCAGTAGCAGATTGCATAAATAGTGCAGGAACAATTTGGATTGAGAGGATGGTTGAAGTGGAAGAGACAATGTGACATTTTCAAGAGATGTTCTTGTCAAAGGAACCCTATTTAAGTAAAGGACGAGACATTGGATTATTTATAGAGGAACATGACATGAATCTGAACATGTTCAAACAAGATACAAACCAAAGTTCCTGAACATTTGCGTGATGTGTGATGGAGGAAGGTTTTTTTCTGGGGCATGTACCCAATCATCTTTTCTGCTCCATTCCTCTCCTGTTTGGGGAGAAGGTCTCTGTATATTTCCTGATCAGGTGAAAGGAGAGGAACTTTTGGGCAATGACCTACTCGCTGCATCTGAAATGCAACCATCCTGCATAATTCTGCTGGGAGACTTTATGCAATTTGATTTCCAAGAACTATTTCGCAGACTTAATCTTAAATAACCTTAATCAAACTTTTTATTTTGCAAGTCCCAAAATGGGCAGGGTTTCCTCCAAATCTTAAAGACATGGCTGAAAGGTGGTATCCACATTATTTGCTAATTGGTTTTGACTATAATGCATAAAATGACTCTGCCTATTTAAATGTGTGAAAAATCCCAAGTACATATATACGTCCAGACAGGAAACATTCATTAATAGAAAGTGGAAAAATTGCAGATGTTGGGATAGGCTGAAACCAAAACAATAAGATGCTGCATACTTGAATCATGTAGCATTTTTACATTTTGCTGTCAGTTTGAAACAATTTGTTCCTATTTCCACTAATAAATGTTCCCTATGTTCCTAGTTTTGTTGCAACTTTTCATACCCTTTGAAATTGTAAAATTCAGTCACAAGGAATTTAATAAATGTCATGAGTATATCCTGTAGCTTTTCTCCTGACCAGCTGGCAAAACCAAATCTAAATAAAATGTGTTAATGATCAAAATTACCAATGGAAGGTGTTAAAAGAGACTCATCTGAATTTCCAGTCTGTATGGAAGGGTGACTTCTGTCTGGTGCAATAGGTAAAAGATTATATATGAAAATTAATGGCTTAGACTTGGTCATATTACTCTGTTTTGTAATTGAGGAGAAAAGGGGATGGTTGGTATTAAAAAGGCTTTAGTCCTTTGGAATATTGACATGAAGACTGAATTTCTGTAATTTGTTTCATGTTGGCATTTGAGGCTCTTTCCCTACAATGATCAATATTGGGCATAATATAAACATTTCAGAATGTTGTATTTCAGAGGAAGAAAAAATAAATAAATCCAATTTTAAGAACTGGAAAAGGGGGACCTTGAATTAAATATGCTTAAATTTGAATGAAAAGGGCTTATTTGTTTCATTTGCCCAATTAGACATGTTGGTCTGAACTGATCCTTCGAATCAGTTTCATTTTAGTATAATGTAATCTTTCAATACCTCCTATCGCTCATAACTATTGATCTCTACAAAGGGGCAAAAGATCAGACCAGATGGTAAAGATTCTCATTTAAGGTGAGTACAGATGGTGACTTACAGGGCAACATATTCCAACAAACCATCGACCTTTACGTATAGAAGATTTCAGTCACTCTCAAACTTGTCCAGCTCCTTTTCAAAAAATCATTGATTTCATTTTAAAATAGTTTAATTTAAACCACCTCACCCTATTCATTAAAAAGAAATCTAAAACATAAGGTTGGCAATTTCCAATATATACTTCTTAATAAGCCTTGGAGCCAGCACTTTGTAAATATTTTTGTATTAACTTTGGGCAGTACAGTGGTGCAGCTGGTGGAGCTGCTACCTCACAACTCTGGTTCAATAGACAATAGGTGCAGGAATAGGCCATTCGACCCTTTCAGCCAGCACCGCCATTCAATGTGATCATGGCTGAAATCATCAGAACTGAATTAGCATGAGCTTGGGTGTTTTAAGTATATCATCTTCAATCTCCACCTCCAAGTTATTTTTTGTTTTTTATAAAAGGAATAAACCACACTGATGAAATTATTCACGGTCATTGTGATTGTTATTTTACCATGTCTGCAATAGGGGCCAAAAGGTCAAACCAGATCATGGAAAACTCCAAAACCATGAGAAATTCCAATGTTTCCTTCACTAAGATGGCGAAGGTGCCTTTGATATGGAGATGATGATGGCTCTCTCCTTGACCAAGATGGCGTTGCGACGACGTCATGACGTCAACGTTGCTGAGGTGACGGGCGCGGTGCTGGTTGGGATCGATGATCATGGCGGCGCTCAGCAGAGAGGAGTATTTGAAGCGGTACCTCAGCAGCTCCGAGTCCGGGAAGCGGGCGGACCGGGAGCTGCCAGCCGGGAGGAAAAAGAGAAAAGTGAAGATCAAAGGCGGGGGGTAAGAACGCAGCGCTGGTCCCGGCTCCCCCCGTCAGTTGCCGAGGCCCGCGGCTGCGCCCGCTTTAAATGGTGTCAGGAACGGCCCGTGTTGTGTCCAGGCGCAGTACTGGGGGGGAGGCAGTTATATAAACGTAGCTCCTTATGCTGGACGCAATTCAGCCCAGGATTTGCCCTCGTGTGCAGTTGTTCTATTTCAAAAACAAACTCTGAAGAAGGGTCTCATAGAAACAGAAAATAGGTGCAGGAGGAGGCCATTCGGCCCTTCGAGCCAGCACAGCCATTCATTGTGATCATGGCTGATCGTCCCCTATCAATAACCCGTGCCTGCCTTCTCCCCATATCCCTTGACTCCACTAGCCCCTAGAGCTCTATCCGACCTGAGTCTCGATGCTGCCTGTCCCACTGAGTATCTCCCGCTTTTTGTGTCTATCTTTGGTTTGAACCAGCATCTGTAGTTCCTTCCTACCTTCCTTCCTTCCCTCATTAAAATATGTACAAGAAATACCGTGCAATCAGTACGTCATACTTTTTACAAATCACCAATGCCGTTCATTTGTTTAAGAAAGAACTGCAGGTGCTGGAAAAATTCGAAGGTAGACAAAATGCTGGAGAAACTCAGCAGGTGAGGCAGCACCCGGTGAGTTTCTCGATCATTTTTGTCTGATGCCATTCGTCTGGCCTCTTTGAACAATATATCCTTCAAGTGTTTGAAGGACTGTTACCCAGGACTCTGTCCCTCACTGTTTAAGGAGTTAAACTAGAGAGTATACAAGGAACTTCAGATGCTAGAATCTTGAGCAAAACACTGGAGTGCTGGAGTAATTCAGTGAGTCAGGCAGTAATCTGTGGAGAGAATGAATAGGCAACATTTTCAGGACGGGGCCCTTCAGACTGATTGTGGCATGTGGGAAGAAAGCGTAATAATAGGTGGATTTTTGTTTTGCTATTTAAAGATTGTTCTTACTAAGCTGGTTCTGACATTAGCTCACAATAAGTCGAAAATCTCACCTTGTTATCATCACACAGAATGCGGATTGTGGATGATGATGATGTGACTTGGAAGAGCCTTGGGACCGAGGAAAAGACATTGGAGGTGGAGTCTGGTGATGATGATGATGAAGCTCCTGTGGTATGTATAGGCAGATAACTTTACTCCTGGAAATTGCTTTCTGCCCTAAGGCTTACTTGGCACATCATAACATGGCAACTAAAAATAGTATTTTTAATAGCAGTCTGAAAGATTGCTGCTAACTGAATGGTGCAGGAAGCATAGTATTGAAAAATGTGCTGCATCCATTTGACCAATTCCAAAATATATCCTTTTTCTCTACCAAATGAAATACAATGAAAAGGGTTTTGTTGCGTGCTATCCAGTCAATGAAAATACCTATGCACGATTACAATCAAGCTATTCAGAGTGTACAGATCAGGATAAAGGGTATAACATTTAGTTCAACATAAAGTCTGAAAGGTCTCCAATGAGATAGGTGGGAGGTCAGGACCACACTCTAGCTGGTGAGAGGACGGTTCAGTTGCCTGATATTAGCTGGGAAGAAACTGTCCCTGAATCTGGAGGTATGCATTTTCAAACTTCTGTACCTCTTGCCTGATTGGGGCGGGGAGAAGAGGGCAGTGACGGAGTGAGGCTGGTCCTTGATTATGCTGCTGGACTTGCCGAGGAAGCGTCATGTGTAGATGGAGTTCATGGAAGGGAGGTTGGTGTGCGTGATGGTCTGGGTTACATCCGCAACTCCCTGTCATTTCTTGTATGGTTGAAAGCAAAATGACGAAAAGCAAGAGAAGGATTGTTTTATTTCAGTGAATTGAGATGTCTAAAATTACCTGAGATGTGGTGGAGCAAATTCAATACAATAATATTTTATTCTTTATGTTGTGCCTTTGTTTTGTACTTTCCTGGAATTGTTTCAACTGGTAACCATGGCTTCTTGTGGCAAAAATGATCCTCTATGCCCACTCCATCTCTGCTTTATCCACTCCTCCTGATATCAATCCCTTGGGAAGAGGACAGATGAACAATCCATTCCCTTAGTATTTGTCAGCCTTGCACATGGGAAAGCTGCAAAGGATTTTTGGATGGTCCTGGTATGATTCCCTTTAAAGTTAATTTCTCTTTATGTAGGGAAATCCCTTGAGTTTGTGAATTATCCGGCCCTTGTTATGACGTGCCACATTTTTCTCAGCATACACCCTAAAGTGGAACACATTTTGTATTTGCAATGAACTTGACAACAGAAGAGAAAGTGTGATAACGTAGCAATGATTGATGTCCCAGTACATGTTAACTTTGATTCTCAAAGTAGGGATGTCACAAAATGTTGAAGTTAAATATCAAGCCTGTAATTTTATCCCATTGGTTAAAGCATAAAAAACCTTTAATTTGATACCCAACTCACTTTCATATCTTCAGTCTTTAAAAACGTTATTGTCATTTTCATACTTGGAAATTAGCATCTTGTTCCCTATTGTTTTTCCATTAACTTAACATAAAAGCTGTGATCGAGAGCAAGGGCTGTTTACACAGACATGTGTTCAAAATCCTCAAACAATCGTGTCATAAGAACATCTAAAGTATCCCTGTTTTGTGTAACTGCCTATCCATGATCAATATTTTCATACTAATATCTGACTAAATACTTCCACAGTACATACAGATATCGGGGCCAAAATAACTTATTTTGCATCATCAGATCTAAATGAAATGACACCAAAAACTAGATAAGATGCTAACTAAACGTCCTACATACCTTTTATTTTGTCCTGAACTTGATTCTGTGATTTGGAAGGCGTTGAAGTTGAGCCCGACTTTCAAATCCAACGATCCAATAGACCTGCAACGTTTTGAAAAAAAAAACATGAACGGGATGACAGAACGAGATTTCCTCTACATCATAAGCTTGTCGTATGAGGAAATCCCTCCCTGACAACCAATGGAAAAAGCTGCATTTTACTCACCCCCTTGCCCAACAGCCTCTCGAGTCGGTCGCATGCACGGGCAGTGGGCAGATCTAGAGCACCACTGATCGCGGGGATTTTTACGTTAATACTCAAAGGCATTATATCTCCCAGCATCTGATTGCCATTGCAATGCCATGTAGGGCACTGGAGATCTTGCAGGTCCAGCAGACTCAGATGAGAAAGGGATGTAACAGGACTTGTTTTGTGTGTAGGGAGCATACATCTTACATAACATCTGATATAACAACTAATTTCACCGTTGCAAAATTGCTTGTTTCTACTATGCCTCAACCCATCTACTGCTGAAATTCTCATTGATTCTTTTTTAAACTTCAGAAATTGATACTTTTTTAACCTTCAGAATGATCAATGTCTATATATTTCCTGGACAACTTTGTGCCCTCCATAAACTTGAACTGATTCAAAATGCTGCCACATTCATTCTAATTTCCACCCATTTGTCCATTACCACTTTGTTAACTTGCATCAGCTAATTTTTGATTCCTCAAGTTCTATTCTCATGTAAATCTTGTACGGGCAGCTGTGCTCTCATCAGATAGTCTGTAGGGTCTGCCATTTATTTTCTAAACCTTTCTCCTAAAAAAAAAATCATTAACACTTACCTCTTTAAGCAAAGTCTTTCGCCATCTTTCCTAATATTTTTTTTCAGCTTGGTGCCAGATATTTTGGTGACATTCCTGTGAAATGTTTTGGAGCATTTTACTACATTAAAGGAATTATGTTACTGAAAGTCAATGTTATATTATATTTCATGTTCATTCCAAGCCTTCTTTCTTAGGTTGCAGAATTAATTGATGAGAGACCTGTAATCATCCAACAAATGGAAGAATTTCGATCCAGCAAGTGGAAAGTTTTAGGCGGTATGTGGTAAAATCACGATGTCAACTTTTATGAATGATTGTATATCAGTGTCATGGTGGATTTTGAAATCCTGTCAAAAGTAACAGCGTCCCTTTTGAATACATTATTGAAATGTCAACATTGGTGCCATGGTCAGAATCTGTTATACACTCCCGGGTACCGAAGTATTAATGGGCCATCCTGAACCAAATACTGTGTTGGGCTACTTCAAAGGGCCATTCAGAATTGAACATGTTACTTTGGAGTCCTGATCACAAATAGACCTAGTTTGATGGCTGCTCTCTTGTGCTAAAGGATTGAACCAGGTAATTGGAGCTGGAGCACCACGGTGTTTCCCCATCATTTTGTTTGAAGACTTTATTAAATACTCACCTTTAGGTTATAGTGAATTTGAATTCAGTGCCACATATGTTTAAATTGCCAGGTGAATTCTAGTGATTTCCTTGCTTCCCCGCAACACACACCCCTCAGTTCAGGAAAATTGACAAATAGAGACACCGATAGTTAACCTTTATCAATATATAAAATATCATTAAAGGGAAGTAATAAACAAAACTGCTGTGGAACTCAGCAGGACAGGCAGTGTCCACGGTGGGAAATGGATTGATGACTTTTTATGTTGGGCCCTTCAACTGAAGGAGCGTTTTCATCCAAAATGCCATCTGCCCATTTCCCTCGACAGATACTGCCTGACCCGCTGTTCCTACAGCAGTTTGTGATTTACCCTAGATTCCAGTATCTGCAGACTCTCGTGTCTCCATTAATAAGAAGTATTAGGGAAGCACAAGCCTGCAATAAGGGCAATTAATGCTTTTGTCTTTTCTTTTAGATGAAAATACAGACTCACAAGGTTCAGACCTGTTTTTACAAACACAAACTGGCAGGTAAGTTTGAATTGCTGGATGCTGCTCTTTTGTCAGTTATTGATGTATCTAATACTTGCTTTAATTCTTGTAAGGAAACCTCCAATTTTGGAGGCATTAGATATCATAAATAATGGGAAGAGGAAATCCATGACTAAAGGTCATGAAAAATAAGATGAATGCTAAAATATTCAAAAGAAATCAGAAAAATCAGCAAAGATGTACATAGAGTAGATTATTTATAGAGGAAGCTCAATATACACACTTGGGAGAAACAAGCTGAAGAATGTGCGGTAAGGTAGATGGTTGGAGATGATTTGGAGCATAAATACCATTAGCTGTCAGATGGTCTATTTCGGTGCAGCAGGCATTTATAGTAATTTGCTGATTCTTCAAATGGGTATATCACAGTTCTTCATTCACTGCCCTTCTTTGAGCATGTTTACAATAGATTGATTAACCTACCGTTTGGGGTTTTATGAGCATACCAACTTGCATTTTCACAACACCAGACAACCCAAGATGGTTCACAGGAGCTTTATAAAACCATGATAAAGAAATGATAGGGTGGGTGATTAAATCCTTGATAAAATAATTAGGTTTCAATAATTTTTTTGAAGGAGAGGGCGAACTAAAATTGATTGCAGAGTATTTTTGCTTGGGCTTTGGATGTTTGAAGGCAAGACCTCTAATGATGGAATTGAAGCAAACATATCACTTGCAATGCAGTGGATAGAGACACGATGCCTTTACACCCTGTACACTTGCTTCACAGCCAAACTCTAATAGAAAGTATTGTGTAGATAATTAAAGTAGTGAGTAAAAGTGCTGACATTGTTATTGAACCAAGACCCTGTATTTTTTGATACACAAATGTGTGTTTTTCTTTTAGTTCTTTACCAGGTTTTGATTCTCTACCAGAAAAAGGGATGAATTGTGGTTCTCAGCATTCTAAGAAAAAAATGGGAGCAGTTTCACCTGACCAGTCAGCGGCCGGAAGACAACGCCATGATTCATCAGATGCTTCACCTGTTCCGGACAGGTGGAATGATTCTCCCGACCTTTCACCATCTCGGAGGGAACGGCATGATTCTCCTGACCTTTCACCTCTTCGGAAGGGACGCCACGATTCTCCTGAACTTTCACCTCCGCGGAAATTACGTCATGATTCTCCTGACCTTTCACCTCCAAGGAAGAAAAACTCTGAAAAATCAATCAGACCAACAGACTTGTCACATGGAAAGAGTATGTATTATCTCCCTGACATTTCCCCTAGCAGAAAAAATACATGATTCCTCAAATCTTTCATCATCTGGAAGTGCAAAAAACTGTTTTGACTTTAACCTATCTCCAAACCATAAAGTATAATTCCCAGAGAAAACAGGAGATGGGGAATTGGATTGAAAAAAACTGCAACCCAATTCCCACTTTTAGCATTTGCTATCAACTCAAGTAAAGATGAAGCACATATTAGATGCAGTATAAACTCGCACTACACAGTTCGAACAAATAAATTATAAGAAGGCTAAGTTTAATGCAAGTTGAATGTAAAGTAATCAAAATAGTTAATGAACTACCTGTTCCATCTCCTGGGTGGCCGAGGCCTCCATCTTGAGGTCTAGATGCTGCTGGTTTGTGCCTGGTTTTGCAGAATTATATATTTAAAAATGCTGTTTTTTTAATTGTAAAAATCTTTCTTACCTAGCATTGTCCCCAAAGAGAGACAAGGACAGAAGAGTAAGAGGATCTCGATGGAAGGCAAAGGATTCTGATTCTGACCTGTCACCCCCACGAAAGGGAGGTCAGCATTCGTCTGACTCGGACCTGTCGCCACCACGCAGGAAGGTGGAGATTCAAACCACAGACTACAGGACTGGCTCGAGGGGACAAGTTGTCAGTCGAGACTCAAGTCCGAGCACAAAGGTAGGACCAAGTGCTGATCTACTGGTATGATGTAGTAATAGCCTGCAGAGCAGTAGGCAGGTCATGTCAGTCTTGACATTCCTATGTGAGACCCTCGCAATATTGTTTGCTGCTTTGTAGCACTTTGGGAGGATTAAATATGGTCTATAAAGGAGACTTTGTAGATAACTAGTTTGGAGCTTGGCAGTATTGACTTCCCTTCTAAAGCATTTTCGTGTAAGTCATGTTGATATTGCCCTTTGCAGTTAATTGAACAGGAATGTAGATGGCAAGGTACACCAGGATAGGAATCCATCAAATATTCCCCTACCCCATCTGCCCCAATATCACCTTGTTTTTGTAAATGGTGTTCTCTATATTGGATCTACTGACATGGTTTCCGTTCGACTTATTCTGATCTGGCTGGTGTATAATCAGGAATCTAAGGGCCAAGGTCTGGCCCTGAAACTTTTGGAATATATTTCTCTTTCACTTTTCTCTCCTAAAGGAAGAGTGTTGTCGGGAAGGCTACAGTTGCAGTGCTATACCTGGAGCTCAGTCTACCGTTTTGATTTCCTTAAGGATCTATATCATGTCTGGAGTAAATTCAAATTATGCTCATTAGGTTGATTCTAGAAGTTGGTTGATGAGGGAAGGTTGAACAGGTTGGACGAATACCTGTGTATTTGGAAGAGTGAGAGATAATCTTAGTAAGACAACATTTTGAAAAAGATTTGATAGGGTAGATGCTGAGGCAATCCCCTAGAACTAGAGGTTTTGGAATAACGAGTCTCCTAGTTAAGACAGCTGAGAAGGAATTTTTCTCTTGGATTTGTAAATGTTTGGATCTATCCACACACACATTATTTATATGCACGTGCGAGCGCACACACACACACACACACACGCACATATACATATAAAAAAATCCACAATCAACCGATTTCTGTTATATTGGAGAGGGTTTTAGGAAACAATCAGGATAGTGAAGTGAAAGAAAGAAAGCTGTTTTCTTTGGAAAGCGAAGACAGGTTTGAACTCGCATAAATCTTACATTATGGAAGAGTGTATAACAAGCGTGATCAACATTTGGCCATTTTCAGGTCAGCCGAAGTCCTATATATTTTTTTGTACTACAAATCTGTACATGGAAGGCCCATAAGAACACCAAAGCATGTTCAAATAGGAAGGCTGAGGCCTTCTTGAACAAAAGCTGAAGATTTTCACCCTTAATTTGCTTGCAACCAAAGAGTCCATGTCATGAATCGCCAAAGAAGTACCTCCTTTAGTTTTACATTGTAATGGATAACTCCCTCCAATTTATCTTCTTGATCACAAACTCCACCATTTCCATCAATTTCACATCGCCCAAATCTTTCCACATCCTCACATTCCCTTCAACCATCATCATTCCTCTGCAATCCTGTTTCCAGCAATCGTCTCGCAGAAGCTCTCGCTTCACCAATGATCTTCTCTCCATCATGCCACCACAACAACACCTCTCCCTTGTACAAGTTGTCCACAGCTCTGCAGTGGTACTTGATAATATTCACAGTGGTGGCCCTTTCGGGGTTCAATCCAAGAGTCGCCATTGGCCACATTTTCAACAACCCTGGTTTGTAAATTATATGTGAAGTCAAATATTTCCACTTGATTTGATACCTGTTACTGATAAATCAGATTGAGAATTTAGAAGAAACTTATTTATGCTGAAAGTACCACTCGCAACCACTAGGAGGACTTATAGACCCTAGAACATAGGAGCAGTCCCGAGTCCCCCTGGTCCTCACCTTTCACCCCACCAGCCAGCGCACCGAGTCCCCCTGGTCCTCACCTTTCACCCCACCAGCCAGCGCATACAACAGATAGTCCTCCGCCAGTTTCGTCACCTCCAACGTGACCCCTCCACTCGCCACATCTTCCCATCTCCCCCCCTGTCTGCCTTCCGCAAAGACCGCTCCCTCCGCAACTCCCTCGTCAATTCTTCCCTTCCCTCCCGCTCCACTCCTTCCCCGGGCACTTTCCCTTGCAACCGCAAGAGATGCTACACTTGTTCCTTCACCTCCCCCATCCACTCCTTTCAGGGACCCAAGCAGTCATTCCAAGTCCGACAGAGGTTCACCTGCACCTCCTCCAACCTCATCTACTGCATCCTTTGCTCCAGATGCCAGCTGATCTACATCGGTGAGACCAAGCGGAGGCTGGGCGATCGTTTCGCCGAACACCTCCGCTCGGTCCGCAATAACCAACCCGACCTCCCGGTGGCTCAGCACTTCAACTCCCCCTCCCACTCCGTATCCGACCTCTCGGTCCTGGGCCTCCTCCACGGCCAGAGTGATCAACACCGCAAGTTGGAGGAACAGCACCTCATATTCCGCTTGGGGAGTCTGCATCCTCTGGGCTTAAACATTGAATTTTCTCAATTCTGTTAACCCAGACTGCCTCCCCCCCCACCTCTCCCTCAGCCCTCTGGCCCTGACATTCCTTCTCCATCTCCCCCCCCCCCCCCCCCCCCCCCAGTCGCACTAGCTTCTCATTTTCACACCACAAACAGCTTACAATGGCCTGCTTCCTTTATCACCAATACTTTTTTGCATATCTTTCACTCATTGTTCCTTATCTCTCCACATCACTGTTTATATCTCTCGTTTCCCTGATCCCTGACCAGTCTGAAGAAGGGTCTCGACCCGAAACGTCGCCTATCTCCTTCGCTCCTTAGATGCTGCTGCACCCGCTGAGTTTCTCCAGCTTTTTGTGTAACCCTCGATTCTCCAGCATCTGCAGTTCCTTCTTTAACAACATAGGAGCAGAATTAGGCCCCTCGGCCCATCAAGTTATTCCTCCATTCAATCATGGCTGATCTATTTTTCCCTTTCAACCCCATTCTCCTGCCTTCTCACCGTAACCTGTGGCGTCCTTACTTAATCAAGTGTCTTGGGCTCTACAGCCATCTGTGGAAATGAATTCCAAAGATCCACCACCTTCTGGTTAAGGAAATTCCACCTCATTGGAAGATGCCATGAATAATTTAATGGGAGGCTGGGTAATCACATGAAAAAGGAACGGAAGACATAATAATGACATTGTGTGTTGAATAATAAGGGGCCAGTATGGAATGTAAGCACCAGCATAGACCAGTCGGGCCGAATGGCCATAAATAATCTTTATGGGATTGCACCAAACTCCAAAAGAGTTTAAGAAGGAATGCCACTCATTTTTGAAATTGTCACCGTAGACATTTCTTCTCGTAATTGAATTAATGGGAATTTCATATTCATCCAAAACATGTAATGTCTCAAACAAACCATTTACAGCTGAAAACTAATGGCAGTGGTTGAAAAGAGGAACATTTGGCCTTTAAAACATCATTTATCTGTTGAATGTGGCCATTGGTGGTTCTTAATCTTGCTGTCTTTAAGTTACTAACAAAAAACAGATGAACTTACAAAATCTTGTGTTTCAGTCACAAGGGAATGAGATGCTATCTGGGGGTAAGGCTGGTCTGGTATCGACAGTAACATTAAGGAAAGAGAAAGAGGACCGGAGGAAAAGGGACCGAGCAGCCGAGCACTTAGCAGGTATCGATGCAGCTTGAGGGATCTCCTAGCAGTTGTAGTGTTACACATTCATTTGGAACTTTATTTTTCCCCCTGAAAATGCTGATTCTAAAGGTCTCTATAATTCTGCCACAAGCATAAGCAAGATATCAACAACTGTGGAGGAATCAACTTGGAGCCTGTTACTTTACTTAATCTTTTGTTTAAGTACCTGCACATTGTATTAAGTATATAGAGTCAAGATCAGAGCCCATGGCTCAGTGATGCTGAGCTTCATTAATCCTTCCCCAGTTTATACAACATAGATTGGGAATAGAGTGTAGGATTTCCTGACTTGTTGGCTCAATAATACGAGAGTTAATTTGTCCCCAACCCCCAAAATTAACCCGCTTTGCTAACATTAATACCTATGATTTTTAAAAATAACATTAAAGACTGGGAGTGAAAGAACTCTAGGGTAAATGCTGAGACCAATTTTATCTGTTTTTTAAAATCTTTTCCTGTTATTTCTTTTTCACTTTCTCTCTACTCCTTCACACTTTCTCTCCACATTACCTCTTTCATTTTCTTTACTATCTTTTGCTTTCTCATTACTTCATGCTTTTACCTTTCCTTTTATTCTATATATCTCTCTAGAATTCTCATGGGTGATTGCAAGTTGATTATATTGGTCAATAAACAAAACGTAAAGATGGAATCATACAGTGCATACATGTGATAAACTTGTGCAAAACATAGGTTAGGTCACTGTAAATATTGTCCAAAATCACATGTGTTAAGTGTTTATTTCTCTTATGCACTGGATATAAAATGGAACAATGAAATTCTTACTTGCTGTAGCTTTAGATGCACATTAGAAACAGCAGCAACAACAGCAATAGATATACGATAAACTATCAGTTATTCTAAGTAAAGGAGGCTATGATTGCATAATAACAAAAGTACATAGAGCTGCCACAGTAATGTAAAACCCACAGTGGTTCAGTGGAGATATGATTAGGATTGTGCAGGGTGGTTCAATAACCTGATGGTTGATGGAAAGAAGCTGTTCTTGAAGCTGCAGGTAATGATTGTCTGGCTCCTGTACCCCCACCTTGCTGGTAGCAACAAGAAGTGAATGGGCCTGGATGGCGTGGATCTTTGATGATATTGGCCTACTTCTTGAGGTTGCACTTCATTGGTGGGGAAGTCAGTACCCATGATGGAATGGGCAATGTCTATCACTTTCTGTAGCTTCCTTCATTCTTGAACTTTCAAATTTCAGAACCAGTCCATGATGCAACCAGTCAGTGTGTTTTACACCATACACTTGTAGAAGTTTAATAGAGTATTCAGCGCTAGTATTTAAAGTCAAAGGGAGCAAGAGTTTGTTTGGATAATAGTGATTATATGATAAAATTAAGAGATTTGTGGCATTCCGTCTGCAGCAGAAGTGTGCCAATTTAATGAAGGACTCTTAACAACATGAAGAATTCTGACATTGAATAATTCTAAATGGATGAATTATTTGACACGCTGTTATCCATTTAAAGTTGTCTCCAGGAGAGTAAAAAGTTAAGCTAGGAGATATTCCACCAGAGCATTTTTGAGACGGGGAATGAATTTCTATGGCATGAAGTAAATAAAATTGGATAAACATTTGTGGTTAGTTGTGGCAACCATCTTGGTTCCAATCACTTGTTCACCTCTCAGAGAAATGTCTCTGATGAGGAAACATGAAAAGGAGGGGACAAATGATTACCATACTTCAGGGATTTAAGGAAATGAAAAGATTTAGAAAAGAGTATTTTTCAAACATTAAACTTGAAATAATTGGAGAGCGTGTACTGTTACTAGAAATATTGATGGGCCAACATCTTATGCTTGGTTAGTTCCCAACCTATGTTCTCTTTTTAACTTCAGCCAGTGCTGCAGGCTAAAGTGAATAGATTTTCTCCACTTTTTTTTCTGCATCCAAACCCTTGTGCTTTGTAACATTTCCCAGCTGAAGGGAACAATAGATAGCTCACTCTTACCCAGCTGTTAACACCCTGTACTAACCCAAGAATGCTTCTGCACGTCATTCCAGCCATGTGCTAGTCCATAATCCTGCCTATATTGTAATCGATAATCTGAAATTCCTGTGCATCAGCCCCGTGTGGGGAGTGGCTGGTAATCAAGATGAGGTGTTTTATAAATTCCCAATTCAGACCACCCGATGATGCTGACATTTTTCAATTCTATTTTAAAGATGACGCGAGAAATGCCACTACTGTGTTCCGAGATAAATCGGGGAAAAAGAGGGACTTGGATCAGGAACGGCTTGAACAGAAGAAGAAGAACGAGGAGAATGCAATAAAACTTGAAAAATATGCCCAGTGGGGCAAAGGGTAAGTACAGCAGAACCTTAATAAATCATCATCAACATAATAAGATGGGCTCCAGTAATGTTGAGTAGTTCCACAGCAGCTGGTTAGTCTATTCCAGTCCCTTACGATTATAGGTTGACATATCTCTTAATTACCTTAAGCTGTGCTCCATTTTCCCTCTCTACCAATCTGCTTCCCAATTCCTTGTCACATTTCATCTTTTATTCATATGTGATTTATTTTGTTGCCTTTTTCTCTAAATCACACAATTCTTACCCCTTCGCACCATTTTCCCATGCATTTTTCTTCCAATCATGTTCAAGCCGTCTTTTTTTTCCTTCCCAACCTTTGCCCTCAATTTCAAAGTTGTGCATTCCTCCTCCTTAAAGCAGTCTTCCTATCTCTCTCTCTCTCTCTCTCTCTCTCTCTCTCTCTCTCTCTCTCCCCTCCCCCCGACACATTTCATATTTACATAGCTTCTTTACCCCCTGACTGTGCCTCAAATTCCGCAATTCCTTTCCTCAGTCTCTTGTTTTTGCTCTCTTCTTTGTGCTAGTCCTACTCATTCTTGATCTGACTTGCTTCAGGTTGGCTCAGCAAGAGCAGCAGAGGCAGAACATAGAGGATGCTGTTCGTGAGATGCAAAAGCCATTTGCCCGACATATCGATGATGAAGACTTAGACCGCCTCCTACGGGAGAAAGAGCGGGATGGTGACCCAATGGCTGGGTTAATCAAGAAGAAGAAGGAAAAAGAAGCCAAGAATAAAAATGGTGAGTTTTAAGCAAAATGATGAAATGACGGGGTTCCAATACTGAAGGAATTTTAAACATAGTTTTAATCCATAGCACTGTGAAAGCATGAGGTTTCTGACTCTATAGATAAAGACTGAATATGTTTTTCTTTCCCTTTTTAGAGAAGCCACGATACAATGGTCCTGCACCACCTCTCAACAGGTTCAATCTGTACCCTGGGTACCGCTGGGATGGATTGGACAGGTTATGCTCAGTTTCTATTTTAATAATTGTTTGTGGTTTAGTTTTAATCCTTCATAGACAGTCTTCACCCATGATAATCAGATAACAGGAGAAATTGCAGTGTAAATGGAATCAGAAGCTGCTGCTGCTGAAAGAATGTTGTTAAATCATAAATATTAAAACCAAAGGTCTATTGAATTAAACAAACAGCATAGGATATGAAGAAAAGATCCATAAATGAAGTTGCCACGGTCAAATTGAGTGGCAGGGTAGACTCGAGGGTTGAGTGGTTCTTGGTTTATAAAACTGGAAAAATAAAAAGTGAAAGGGAAGAGACTGAGCAGAAAGACCACACTTGGACAGGAGAAACGGGTCCATGAAGTGTCCTATGTGTAAACATTTCTCTATTGTACCCTCAGCTAATCAACAGCTAAATTTGCTACACCAGCAATAAAGTTTTACTGTAAAATGTTTGAAAGGACTTGCAGCTATTCAATACATTATATATTTTGAGCAGAGATTTAAAATTCAATCCCACTTTTGAAGGGGGTATTCCTGAGCGCTTTATTGGGGCTGAACCTTGTGTCGGCTTTAAGTAACTTTGAGTAATTGAATCCTTCATAAATGGGATACTTAAACAAGTTGCAGTGGTTGGTTAATTATCACATGAGCACAGATCAGGTGATAATGATTTACTAGATTTTAGTGGAGGAACTTTTTTTTAAAAAGTTTAATTCTTTGAATGATTGCAGTGAATCAGAAACTGAAATCATCCAACAGTCTCATTTCAGTTCTTGGGAAGCCCAGTTCAAAACAAATGCCAGTATTTCACCATTCATTTCACCATTGTGATTTTAAGATGCTAAGATGTCCATTTTGAATTTTACCTGAGCAACATTGAATGAAGAGTTTCATCGGCACATTATGTGTGAAATAACCACTTGGTGTATCTGCCCAGGCAATGTTTTGTAGATGATTGTAGAAGGAACCTTCTCTATATCTAATCAATATTCATAAGGTCATTGGGAATAGGAGCAGAATTAGGCCATTTAGCCCATCAAGTTTACTCCGCCATTCAATCATGGCTGATCTATCTCTCCCTCCTAGCCCCATTCTCCTCTCTTCTCTCCATAATCTCTGATACCTGTACTACACAAAATCTATCTTTCTCTGCCTTAAAAATATCCACTGACTTTGCCTCCATAGCTTTCTGTGGCAAATAATTCCAAAGATTCACCACCCTCTGACTAAATAAACTCATTTTCTCCTTCCCAAAAGAAAGTCCTTTAATTCTGAGGCTATGACCTCTAGTCTTAGACTCTCCCACTAGTGGAAACATCCTCTCCACATCTACTCTATTCAAGCCTTTCACTATTATGTACATTTCAATGAGGTCCCCCCTCGTTCTTCTAAGCTCCAGCGAGTACAGGTCCAGTGCCGACAAATGCTCATCAAAGGTTGCACCTGGCCAAAAGCATCTGTTGTATATTGGAGGCAACCCTTGATTTCAAACTTTTTAATGCAAATCATTCCATTCTCCATTGATAGCCACATTTGCATGGATGAGAAGGAATTTCACAAAAATATGCCATATGGATAGCTGCCACATAATATATTTGAAGTCATTTCAACCTCAAAACACTTGTTTTTAATTTGCAGGTCAAATGGGTTTGAAAAGAAGCGGTATGCCAGACAGGCTGAAAAGAAAGCAATGCAAGAGATAGCATACAAATGGAGCGTGGAAGATATGTAAACCATTCAACATAATAATTATCAGTATATGGAGACTTTTACACTGGGACTTTCACACTCCATGGAAAAAAGACTTCACTGAAAGATATTTATTCATTTCTCTGCAAAAGGTGGTTTAAATTTTTGGAAACATGAGAGAAATGAAAGTTGTTTTTTAAATCAGTTAATATTTTGTCCTTTTGAATACAAAGTTTATATTGTGTGATTGTGGGTCTTTCAAGCAGTCTTTCTTATGAGCTTTTCATTTTTATTGATTTGTTTGCAGGCTGAACTGTACCCAGCTGGTAAATGTTCTGCTTTAAATATGCAATTGCATTTTGATCATTTGGTGTGATCTGCATTAAGCAAACCCATTTTTTCACACACAATTAACACAGGCTATTAAAATGTATCAAGCAAGAGAGTATTGACCTACATGATGCCACGGTTAATTAAATATAAGCAACCGCTGCTTTTAATTTTACAATCATCACAGCAAGTTCAAGTCAGTAATGATACACTTCTTACAACTGGTTCAATTGTTGGGTGATTTCAGGGTTCAGTGACAAAGATTGTTTGGTGTATTAAAAGAGCAAAACTTTTTATTTTTTGAACAAAATCGTGGTTACTGATTTCTATGATTATAATAACCACACTGTGATCACCCACATGGTTTGAAGAAGCAAATATGTGTCTACAAAGAAAATACCACAAAAAATGTACATTGATTAGCCAATATTAAAACACGAGATCAAATAGCTGATCTGTCCAAGAGACATTCCCGCAAAAATCTTGAATATGTGGTATCCACCATCCCTGAATAATGAGATTGCTTCCACACTGCTGCTAGGGATGAATATCTAGTGATGAGAACCTCAAGGCAGATGGCTCATACATGATGTAGATGAACTTTGATGGGATGAAGTGCTCTTTTGCTTGGTATTGCTGTGCCAAGATTATGGTATAGCAGCTCTGGTTGCTGTCTTATTGTACGCAAGTTACAGGCACAGGTCGGTTGGAAATTTTCATGTTCTTGAGGTGCTGGTGGATCAGGTAGGCTTGCAGCTTGCACATGGGGAAGGGTGAACTGGGAAAGTGAGAGAGGAGATGGTTTAAGAAAACAGATGTAGATACAAAGTACAATTGTAGACCATAGAGAAAGAACATTCAGCCCATTGTACATATACTGGAACTTTTGAAAAAAAAAGATTCAATTCCTCTCCTTCTGCTACACCTTCTCCATAACCCTTCAAATATATATATATATATTCCGTTAAAAGCTATTTCCAAATCTGTAGCCAGCACTCTGTCAGTACCATCAAAATTACAATAGCTCAGTACATAAAATTACAAATAATTCCCTCTATTTACAGTTCTTTGTTTTTATACATTACAATAAATAAATAGAAGCTAGCAAAATACTTATTTGAATAGCGTGTAGGATTTGAATTGGGATGTATTTTAGAAGAATGTTTTAATGTAAAAATGAAAATCATTTTTTTAGACTCCCCATGCATTTAAACTCACTACAAATGCTTAACATCATTTCCGTGCTTGTGCACTTTATCCCTCCACAAAAAGCCCATGATACTTTATTAACAGCCTTAATGATATCTGGAATTTATTTCATATTGATTTCCGTTTAATTGCATACTTGCATAAAGTTTATATCAACACGGCAACATTTCCGGGCCCTTCACAGTTGTTAAGTGTATCAGTGTTCTGTAGCCAAAAACGGTGGTTGTTATTACATTCCATAAACAAAAAACTAAGAAAATGTATTCTTGGGTGGAATAATAGGTGGCCAGGACAATTCCCCAATCGAGAGTGAGTGCCATACGATGTATTGTCCAGTTGGATCAGCTGACCTTAATCAGCCCTTAATATAAAACAACCCACATTGTTGGAGTAACTCAATGGGTCAGGCAGAAATCCCTGGTGGATTTGGATAGGTAACATTTTGGGTTGGGAACCTTCCTTGGATCCTGTTTTTGAGTCTGAAGAAGGGTCCTATACATACACTCCAGGGATGCTGCTTGACCTGTTGGGTTACTCCAGTACTCTGGGACTTTCTTTTTGTTATCCAGCGTATACAGTTCCTAGTTTCTACTCATAATTAATCTGGTGCACAGTCTGGAATGAGTATGTTGAGCAAATAATTCTAAAGGACCTCATGGTAGTTTAAGAGAACCGACTTGCAATGGTGTTCAAAAATAGCAGTTAATGGGGGTTTTTTCTCCTCCGCACTTGCTTGACCTTGGAGCTCTCAAGACAAGCCCACCTGGCGAGAATAATGGCACAACTTACCCTTAACCACTAATGGTAGCTAATGAAAAGTATCCTGTATTATCATTTTTTATATGGCTTTAGTTTATCCCATCATGCTTTATGGTTTGTGAAATACTTTAAATAATCTTGAAGTGTATTCACTGTTCTACTGTAGAGGTCACCATAACCATTCTATATAAAGCAAGGTCCTACATAGAGGTGTGAAATAATAATATTTTTAAAAATCTAACATTGATCAAGTTGATGCAGCTAAGCCTATATATGAGGTAAATTTTAACACAGTTATAGGTGCTTGCAATATGGTGGTGGAGAAGATACGGTAATGGCATTTAATAGACTTTTAGATAAGCATACAGATATGCAGGGAAAGGAAAGATATGGATCATTGGCGGGTGGGTGAAATTAGTTTAATTTGGCATCATGCTCGCGACACATTGTCAGCCAAAGGGCCTGCTGTCTGATCTTTGTTCTGTGTCGTAAGTCATTTGTGTAAACACTATTTTCTTTGAAATTGCACCTTTCATAAACTGAGTGGGTAAATGGGTCATGGGTTTTATCTCATTTGAAAAACGGTACCTCAATTAGTACGTACAGTACGCCCTAACTTCTCAATTTCAGTGGCAGCCTGCATTATTACACCCATCTCTTTGGAGTTGGACTTCAACTACAATCTCCCAAGTTGGATGAGAGTACTAAAGAGTTAAAGAAGGAACTGCAGAAGATGGAGAATCGAGGGTACACAAAAGGCTGGAGAAACTCAGCGGGTGCAGCAGCATCTAAGGAGCGAAGGAGATAGGCGACGTTTCGGGTCGAGACCCTTCTTCAAACCAATCTTCTCTGCTGATCTGGTCTTGGACTCTCCCACTAGTGGGAGCATCCTCTCCACATCCATCCTTTCACTTGAAGAAGGGTCTCGACCCGAAACGTCGCCTATCTCCTTTGCTCCTTAGATGCTGCTGCACCCGCTGAGTTTCTCCAGCCTTTTGTGTACCTTGGATGAGAGTACCGCAGGCACTCACACCCTGATCACTCACGCCCTCAAAAATGTACCGCTTTAGCTGTTTCTACACATGGAGGCTTTTACACAAATATATATAGTTTATTGGAAGCTGCAAAAGCCTATGATGGTAAGCGTTCTCGATATGCTAAAACGTTGTGTTACCTGCGGGCATTTTGATGGTGAGGAGTATTCTTTCGCGGGAAAGGTGAATTGTTTGGTGGCTGGCAGACATTTTTCGGGGTGAAATCGCGTCCAGTGACTGATGTACTTTCAATCCTCCCCTGATATACAAACAACAATGGTAAAGTTACAGCACCAGTAGAGAATATCAAAGCATCAGAATGTGTTCAATCATACTCCTCATACTTTGGATTCAGAAGGAAGTACAGGTGCAAATGGTGCTACGCAGCAAAATATAATTTACTCACTCAAGGCTGAAGAATGCATTTTACAGGAAACATTGTTCTAGCGAGATATCTGGAAGAAATCCAATTGATCGGGGGGAGCTTTACCTGGTATCTAACCTCTTTTATACCTGCTCTGTGGACGGTTGTTGGAATAGTGTAGACGGAGCTTTAATCTATGTCTAACTTATATGGCTGCTTACTGATGGCGGCTCGAAGGCTTTGTCATAAGGGTCACCATAGCGTATCCTGGTCTTAGGGTCCCACTCCTTGTAGGATACTGCATACGATGTTTTTGGATCAAATTTGCCTCCAAGAGACTGCTGCGTTGTAGGGCGGTGTAATTCTTGCTTTTTAATGGAAGGTTTCATATTATACTCAAGCTGAGGAGATAAAGTACAGAAGAATGAAACTAACAGGCAACAACTAACTCCTGTAAAATGAGGGTGACTAAGCAGATTATTACTCGCCACTGATGAACTGTCAAAGATGCACTGAATAGACAACTGTTTGAAGATTGGGATGCTGTGAACAATTACATAATGAAATGCCAAGCGGACACAATAGAGGTAACTTGCCTCCCTCCAATCACCCCACTATTGCATGTGGGATTCAATTACTTATTGGGAATATAAAAACAGATTTGGGGTAATATTGGTATGCACTAGAATGAAATGGGACGGTGGGTGTAGAAAGGGAAATTGAATCCATGATTGTGCAAATTGAATAGATGCTGGCGGAAAGATGGAACAATAATATATTTTTACTTCAAGGTTCCTAATATGCAGGTGTCCACAGTTTGCACACAAGCTAAATTAGTGACTGGCTTAACGTGGCAAATGTTGATCATTGTTTCTGAATATATATATTTTTTTAAGTACCAGACTGCCAATAAGTAATGAGTTTTGGTAGGAAGAGGGGGTGGGGAGGTAAGACACTGCCCTTGCTGTTTTGATCTGTATATAGCTGGAGTCCAGGACCAATTAGCTTAATTACTAACTACTATAGAAAGCCATTCTTTTCTATCACACCATTAATCTGTAGGGGGGCAGCACAGTGACGCAGCTAGCAGAGCTGCTGTTTTGTTCCTCCAGCACCGCAGGTTCATTCCTGACCTCTGGTGCCGTCTGCGGAGTTTCCACAACATGGCTTTTATCTCAATGCTCAGTTTTCCTTCAGCATCCCAATGGTGAACAGGCTAGCACCATGGGACACTGTGGATTACTCCTAATGTATAGGTAATTGGTAGGATATGGACGGAGCTGATAGAACTATGGGGAGAATACATGAAATGAGTGTAGGCTTTGTATAAATGGATACTTGATAATGGTGTGGACCTACCTAGTGGGTGGAATGCCCGTTTCGATGTGGCATGACTTCAAAAACGTAGCTCTACTATTTTTTTTTCCAGGGCAACTAAGGTCAAATAATAAAAGCTAGTTTGCCTGCGGGTGATCAGTATATTGGTTAAGTGGTGAATGGAGGGAACATTTCTTAAAGTATTGCAGGTTACAGTTCTTCACCAAGAACCACCCACATTGATCATATTTTCCAACATTTTACAGCTCCTTGAAGACCTGAACTCTTATTAGGTTGTGTGGTTTGAATGGAAATGGAGCTGCGTGCCAGGGTTGACATTACAAATCACTGCTAAAAAGAGAGCTTTGCCTCCTTCAACCCACTGGGCTGATAAAGTAAGAGGAATTACCTTTGTCACTGTGGTGGTCTCCATGGCTCCTTCCACACTCAACTCATCCTTATATTTAATGGGATCAGGGCGGGGATATTTAGTGGGGTCCCAGCCAATGTATGAATTTTTCTGAATTGTGTTGAAGTCCGTACTGCAAGATGTGGAAGATGCATCGGAATTAAGGATTATAAGACATCGTTATTTTCATGCAGCAAAAATTCCATTCATAGGACACCTACAGCTTTGAAAAATGTTCGAAGATGGTTTGCAAACTGGTAAGGCATATCACACAATCCACTCTTCCCCGAAAATATCACATGGATCCAACCCAACACATTAGTCCTCAGTGTCACCCGCTACCCAGACCACATATCAATCAATACAATCATATGCTTCCCACCTAACCCTTCACAATGGGCTCCAGGAATATCCACTCCTTACATTAATCTCAAGGACCAGATGCCTTCACCTTGGTTCCAACCCTTTCCATTAATATTACATCATATGCTACATGATAAGCTTAATTGATCAAAACAATTCCAAAACAATTTCTTAAATTATTAAATATTTGTAAACATGTATTCCCAATGGCCTAAGCTATCTAAGCTGCATTCACTCAACTGGAAAGACCCATGATAACTATGTGTGTGGCTCTGTAAACTGGAAGTATAAATGCAGCAAAAGTTGAGTTGCTTTGGTGATCTGGTAAAGAAATGGACCTGTGTTCAAGCTGCATTGGCAGAGGTTGATCCAGTTAACTGGTTCTATAAATAGTTTTAATTCTCTTGTCAACATGGGAAAGAAACATTATCTAGTGTTCCTCTTTGTACTTGTTGTAATTTGAGTCTTGGGCTCAATACACGTGAGGATTGGATGGTAGCATCTATGTGGACTGCATTAATCTTGTATATGGCTTAAAGACAAACTGGGTGGACAATGGGAAGCTGTGCAGCATCTATTTAGTATTGAGATTTAGTACTATTGAGGGAGACTGAAACCCGGTCAGAGAATTTTAAGACTGGTTCGTGCTAAATGAAAAAGATAATTTAAAATCTGCAATGTGATGAAATTGAATATTCTGATTTGAATAATACATGTAAAAAGTTAATGCCTGTGTTTCAAAGTGTAGATGCATTCTGTCAAATTACATGCAATTCTTTACACTCCCTGGTTACAGAATGCAATCAGTTGCTTTGAGACCATTGGAACTATCACATATTTGAATATCACTGTCTCTTGCCCAGAGTGGGGGAATTGAGGACCAGAGGACATAGGTTCAAGGTGAAGGGGAAAAGATTTAATAGGAATCCGAGGGGCAATTTTATTCATACAAAGGGTGGTGGGTATATGGAACAAGCTGCCAGAGGAGGTTATTGAGGCTGGGACTATCCCATAGTTTAAGAGATACATGGATAGGACAGGTTTGGAAGAATATGGACCAAGCTCAGCCAGGTGGGACTAGTGTAGCTAAGACATGTTGGCCAGTGTGGGCATGTTGGGCTGAATGGCCTGTTTCCACACTGTATCGCACTATGACTCTAATAGTGAGTGTCAACAAGGTATCTGACCTTGTCGTTGCACAACACCACTTTGCAATAAATTAAAACAAAGTACTGGGGGGAAAAACTCAGCAAGTCAGGCAGCTTCTGTGAAGAGAGAAACAGCTAATGTTTCAGGTTGAATTCCACCAGAATGGCCGAGAGCAAACATAAGTTTGGTTTCTCTCTCCCATTCCTGATGAAGGGCCCTCAACCTGAAACATTAGCTCTGTTTTTCTTTTCACAATGCTGCCAAGTTTCCAGCATTTTCTCTTTTTATTTCAGATTTCCTATATCTGTTTCCCACTATTTGACAGAACCTGAATTGATATTTCTTGATGTTTTGAAAATTGATATTTCCCAGTGCCTTCTTTCTGGTGAGTGGCACGGTGCAGGAAATAGTTAAGCGAGGGAGTTAGAGAAGATGAAGTTAAATTTTCTAAAGAGCTATTCAGAAAGTGAAAACAAAGATCCAATATTTGTCACATTCCTCGGCAAGACGCAACACTGCCCCCCAGCAATGTGGTATTAATGTGCATCAATGCACTGATCTTACGGCAGATGACGGTTAACTTGCAAGTTGTCCTGTGCTGGTATTATTGACAGCATCTTCGGTTGGTTGTGTTCAGGGTAATCTTTGCGGTAGCTGCTCAGCAGGTCCATGGGAGCCGGCTTGGGTTTTGGACGCTTCTTGCCTGTCTTCTGTCTCGCAAAGGGCAAAGGCTGAAATTCGACTTGGTAAGTGGTATTCAAATCATGAACACCTTTAGTGACACAGTAACATATTGTGAACAATTTAATTCAATGTATTATAACTTTACAACGCCTGCAAAAACTGCAAACAATCACTTTCCTCTATGTCTACTTGACCCACAGATTATTACAGTATTGTGTATCAAATCCATGTTGTATTCACCCTGTGAGTGACTGGACAGTACAGAGGAAGCTTTGTACTCTACCTGTCCCTACGCTTATCTGATCTAACTAATATCATGCATGTCCTGGGATCATCCCAACTGGGAGTTCCAAGCAGCCCATGGTACAGCCACAAGTGAGTGTTGCAAAGGTGAAGTATACTCCTTGACCTACTGTAGCTGTGTTCTTTGTAATGGCAGAACACCCTGGGTCCAATATAATCTGTCCAGTTGAAGCCAAAGAATCACCTGGAAATCTGTGCCATCACCTTTTAACGCATCCCAAAAATGAATTCTTAATCTCTCCTAATTTTCATTTACTGCCTGCCTTAAAGAAACATAAAAAAAAATAGTTGTCTAGCCACTCTGATATATGGTAATGTCGTTTTGATGCAATGGGACAATTATTATTTTAGACATTGTCATCTTGCATCAAAATTCAGTTGAAAAATAGGCCTTGGACACAACAGGCTGGGTCTTGGCCATTTCTGTAGTATTCAAGTGTGCAGTCTGGTGTTCCTCCTATCCTTGAGAGGTTGACTCCAGTCCTGAAAAGAAAATTTGTTGGCAATAACATTTCCAGGTAAACACTGGTTTCTTCAGACACATTGATTACAACCAGCAGAACCTCAGCATTACTTCTTTAATTCCTCTGCCATTTCTAAATGGTTAAACCACTTGTCCAACATCCAGCACTGAATCTGTAGACATTTAGTTGAGTTAAGAGATACAGTGCAGAAACCGGCCCTTCGGCCCATCGAGTCATGTGCCGACAAACGATCCACACACATTAGTACTACCATACACACACTTACATTGATACCAAGACAATTAACCTACAAACCACGTCTTTGGAGTGGGGGAGGAAACCGAAGATCTCGGAGAAAACCCACGCAGGTCACGGAGAGAATGTACAAACTCCAGACAGGCAAGCACCCGTAGTCAGGATCAAACCCGGGTCTCTGGCTCTGTAAGGCAGTAGCTCTACTGCTACGCCACCGTGCTGCCCTCCTTTCACTATGTATTGGGAATGCTGAAGCCAACGTCAAAGTCCCATTCACAAGCCCCAGCTCCAAGCTCCATTCCATTCCTCCCTCCAGCAGCTGAAACCAATTGTTCTGCATATCCGTGACCATTTATTTCCACTAATGGCTGCCCAGTTCTGTTCATGCCTTATCCTGTCTGCTGCTGAAACCATAGCTCCAGCCTTTCTTAATCTAGACCTGACTGTTTCAAAGCTCTGCTTACTGACTTCACACTTTCGGCCCCTCATTAATGTCATGAAATTGAGGTAAACTCTACTGCCCATCTATCAGCTTTCATTAGTTCCTGTGTGCCATTTCCCTTGATAATTTTCAAATTCTCATCTTTTTTTCCAAATCTGTCCATGTCTTTACCTAGCCTACCCAGTCCTATACCTATATAAAGATATCAGTCACTTTCATTTCTGAAACATGAACATTCACAAATTTATTCAGCAAAAATAAAACTGCTGGAGGAACGCAGTGGGCCAGGCAGTATCTGTGGAAGGAATTGGAGTCAATCTAAAGGATCTGACCCAAAACGTCAATTGTCCATTTAGTTCATAGATTTGTGCTCAAGATACCAGCATCTGCAGTCTTTTGGCCTCCATTTCACAAATTTCGACCCGAAACATCACCTGTCCACATGTCCACATGCTCCAGAGATGCTGCCTGACCCGCTAAGTTACTCCAGCGCTTTGTGCCATTTTTATAAACCAGCCTCTGCTGTTCCTTATGTCTTCTTCATTCAATCTATGTAAGCTCCAAACCAGTATTCTCACCATGAATCCATCTGTCTTCCCCTCTCCTTATAGTTAACTGGCTAATCTGCGTTAAATTCTGTTTGATAACATATTAAAGAAATTAACTGCAGATACTGCTTTATACCAAACATATACTTCTACATTTTATCCAGTGTTGCTGCCTGTGAAGCACCATATTTGTATTTCAATGCTAGAGTTGCTATGTAATACATTGTTATCATTGTTTGATGAGACAATCCTTTTCTATCCAGTGTTGTACTGGAACTGAAGCTGATGATGTGATAAGGCATTTTCCAACACAAGGTGTAGCGACCATGGGACTATTTTATGGTGAATAACTGTTGTTCATTATCCAGCTCTTACCTCCCTGACCTTGAACCAATGGATACATACAAAGCCCACTTGAAGTACACTCTGAATGGTGAACAGAAGGGCTGTTTTGCCGGACCCTGCTCTTATCTGTGGCTCAATTTGCCATACCTTCGAACTTTAAGTTATCTGGTAAGGGCTTTGCACGTTCTGGCATATTGCAGAAATTCTCACGAATTTCCGCTTCTCTTGTGGGTTGCTGGATATTGTTCTGATATGGGGGGCATTGATATCCTAGAGAATAGAAACAGAATGTTAAAGATATGGGTCCCTTGCTCTCTATATGTTGGCAATGACGGTACCCCATATAGGGTCTGACTAATATTCTATGTTACAAAAGCATTTCTTTTTTCTTAGTATATCTGTACTCCTTGAGGTAAATGACAACATTTAATTTGCTTATATATTTATTTTATAGAAACATAGAAAAATAGAAATTAGGTGCAGGAGTAGGCCATTCGGCCCTTCAAGCATGCACCGCCATTCAATATGATCATGGCTGATCATCCAACTCAGTATCCCGTACCTGCCTTCTCTCCATACCCTCTGATCCCCTTAGCCACAAGGGCCACATCTAACTCCCTCTTAAATATAGCCAATGAACTGGCCTCAACTACCCTCTGTGGCAATATATGTATGTCATATATTTTATATATATGTATGTCAACTAAGCGCCAAGTCCCATTACGCTGTGAAATTGCACTTAAGGTTTATTCATTATGTGTGGACATCTTCACCATTTGTCGTATATCACTCCTCGCCTCTGGACTGAGTTGAGAGTCAACCAAGTTAATGGGTTTGAAGTCACAAAGGCCAGGGTGGATGACGGACATTAGTAAAGCAGTTGGGTTTTAATCAAAAATCAGTTGTTGTATCGTCACTGGGAATGTTTCCTTAATTCCATATTTATTTTTAATTATGTCCTGATGAAATTTGAACTGGTGTCTCTGGGTCAATGGTCCAGATTTCTGACTGCAAGTCCTGGATTGAGCTACAGTAGGTATGTTACAAAACTTACCTTGAGCAGCGCTGCAGTTCTGCCGCTCCCCGTGTGCGTGACTTTGGCACCTTTCAGAGGGGGGCGGGTTTAAAGTGCCGTTTTTCCACAGACAGGGCAATCAATCCATGTCGAAAAATCGCTCTGACATTTCATTCATGAAGGTATTTTTAAATTATGCTAGATTATTTATTAACTAGAGTAATTTAAAAATCATCTTTTAAAGCCGTGAGCGCCGACAACGGGAAGGATTTTACATGGGGCGGAAAATAAAGTGCACAGTTTATTTTTACATTAAAACTTGTTTTTTAGGAAGGCTTTAATCACATTTTCATGTTACGAAATGGAGACAAAAAAAATGTATGAATCGGCAGTGTTTTTCCTGCCGACTTCACCGCAAACTGCAGCGTTCCAATCCATCGCATTCCACTAAAACCCACTCGCTAGTTGATTTAAATGGCATTAATTTACAGGAATTAAACACTAAATTCCTTCCATTTGGCCTATAAATTCATGAAAATTAGATTTAAAAATCATGTTATATTGTGAATTATTGTGTGAATGTTATTTGGACACTTAGGCAATTTTAAAAAGTTTATCTTTTCTTAAGAAATGGATAGATGTTTAGATCTAGTAATTGAATTTTGTAATTAGCTACAATTAGGTAACTAACTAATTATATGCTTTAATTTCAGGTCATCCAAGTAATATTGTTTAATATTTGTTTCAGAATGCTTCAATCTATAATAACTGAAAATTTAATTGAGTTTTCTTAATTTTTAAGAAAGTTATGGGCTTTTGACTGTCCTAGATCACAGCTTTTGTCTTAAGTCAATGGAAAGGCAATGGGGAACAAGATGCTAATTTCTGAGTATGGAAATGGCCATAATCTTTTTAATACTGAAGATATGAAAGTGAATTAGGTGTTAAATTAAACTTCTTTTTATGCTTTATCTGATGGGATAAATTGCAGACTTGATTTTTTAAATCTCAAAATTTTGTAACATACAGTCTCCACTATTCCTATTTATCTTCCTTTGTCTGAATAAGGTGACTTTACACATTCCCACATCAGATTTTTTTTGCCATATTTTCATCCGCACACTCAGCCTACATCCCTTTACAATGGTCTGCTCTCGGAACCATGTACATTCCTCTCTTTAGCATTGTCATAAGAACATAAGCAACAGAAGCAGGTGAAGTGAAGAAAGCAAATGGTATGTTAGCATTCATAGCGAAAGGATTTGAGTATAGGAGCAGGGAGGTTCTACTGCAGTTGTACAGGGTTTTGGTGAGGCCACACCTGGAGTACTGCGTACAGTTTTGGTCTCCAAATCTGAGGAAAGACATCCTTGCCATAGAGGGGGTACAGAGAAGATTCACCAGACTGATTCCTGGGATGTCAGGACTTTCATATGAGGAAAGATTGGATAGACTCGGTTTGTACTCGATGGAATTTAGAAGATTGAGGGGGGATCTTATAGAAACCTACAAAATTCTTAAGGGGTTGGACAAGCTAGATGCTGGAAGATTGTTCCCGATGTTGGGGGAGTCCAGAACAAGGGGTCACAGTCTAAGGATAAGGGGGAATTCCTTTAGGACCGAAATGAGGAAAACATTCTTTACACAGAGAGTGGTGAGTCTCTGGAATTCTCTGCCACAGAAGATAGTTGAGGCCAGTTCATTGGCTATGTTTAAGAGGGCGTTAGATGTGGCACTTGTGGCTAAAGGGATCAGGGGGTATGGAGAGAAGGCAGGTACGGGATACTGAGTTGGATGATCAGCCATGATCACATTGAATGGCGGTGCAGGCTCGAAGGGCCGAATGGCCTACTCCTGCACCTATTTTCTATGTTTCTATGTTTCTATGTATCACCCATCCAAGCCCCATATCTGAGCCCCTTCTCCCCTGATTCTCGAACACCTATTAACCAAATATATACTTGTCAGCTTTGCACCCACATTCCTCTGATTTGAATGAGATAATCTTCCCTTCTTTTAAACATCTCACTCACTCTCATTATCTCCTGCCATCCATCCTAAAGCAAACAATCCCTTTTATTCTTTCCTGCCACCATCACTAAACACATTTACTTCAAAGTTTTGCCAGTTTTGATGAGAGGGAACCAGTCCAAAATGTGCTTCTTTCCACAGGTGCTAGCTCACCTGCTGAGTACTTCCATCATTTCTGTTATATTCAGATCTCCTTACTCTTGCAATCCAGTCTCTTTGCAATATGAGCCAATCCTCCACTTGGTTTCCTAATTACACACTGTAACTGTGCTTTATCTCCCAGCACAGTTCAATAACTCGTTTTCTAGTCTTTCATCAATGACAAAAATAAGTATTGTTCTTTCATTCTTCCCACCAAAATGAATAACATCAGTGTTTAGTTCAGTGATACAGTACAGTTCAGGCCCTTCTTCATATTGACTTTGTATCCTTCTCTCAGGTCACTTTTCTAAGTGGGAAACTTTGATAAGCTAACCTTTGCACCGTCATTGGTGTAAAGCAGATCCCAGGGTAGTGCTTCTTGTGAATGCCCCTCCATTAAAAGTTTCCCACCTTTCAGTTTTGGACTTATTACCGCATCTCCTGCATCTGATACTATCATCCCCATTCATATCATATGATTCCAAAGCATGAGGTGCGCAAAAACACCATTAACAAAGGAGCGAACAACTTAAAGCTAAAGGAAATGGCTCAGAAAATGAGGGCGCTTCACCTGATGCGGTCAAACGTTCTCCAGATCTCACTGAAGGCTCAGGCTTCCAACCCTTGCTGCTGCCGTTGCTTCTGGAACTCGATCGACTCGACGGTAGGCTACCTTTGAGACATTTCTGGACTGTCATTGGACGTTCTTTTAGAGTCAATGCCTTGGCGTGTATAGATTTAGAGTGAAGTTGGTCCTGCAGAGGCTTATCAATGTGAAATAACCCATCAACAAGGCACAAGAACAGAAATGGACATTTTTGCTCATCATTAATGCAGAGTCTTGAAGTGAGTGCCATTTATAACCCAGCATTCAATAATTATTGGCAGACATAAATCCTAGATAGAAAATACTGGAAATGCTCAGCAGGTCAGGCATCTTTGAGATAATCTTTCAGGTCGAAGGATCTACAACCTCTGGCAAAGGGGTTTCAACCTCAAATGTTAACTAATATTTCTCCTTCCACAGATGCTGCATGATCTGCTGAGCATTTATGACATTTTCTGCTTCATTTTATATTTTCAGCATGAAGTTTTTTTAAATATTCACTCAGATTTATTTCAAATGGTGAGTGGAAGGGAAATGCGGTTAAAGGAGATAAACGTTCCCCCATATGTTGGCCTTTCTCGTTTACCTTCCTGATGCTTTCCATCATCCCCGTCCATCTGGAAACCAGCAGTGGGCTTTGGGCACTCGGGCACTCTGTCAGTGATGCCTTAAATTCCAGCCCCATCATCAGCCCACACAATGCAGTGGATACAGCAGGACATAGTTCTGTTGTTGATGAAAGATTGGGTCTAGTCCTAGAGATACAACCTTGCCTGTCGTTCCCCATTATCATCCTGAACCAGCTCCTGATAAGTTTAGAGATACAGCATGGAAACAGGTCCTTTGGCCAACCGAGTCTGCGTCGACCACCGATTAACCCCGTACACTAACCCCGTACTTTAACCCCATACCCTAACACTGTCCTACGCACTAGGGACAATTTACAATTTTAACCAAAGTCAATTAACCTACAAACCTGTACGTCTTTGGGGTGTGGGAGGAAACTGGAGCTCCCGGAGAAAATCTTTACAGTCACAGGGAGAACATACAAACTCCGTACAGACTGCACCCGTGGTCAAGATGGAACCCGGATCTCTGCTGCTATAAGGCAGCAGCTCTACCACTGAAATCTATACAGCTCTATAGCCTTGGGATCTCTTCATTTGTTCAGTGGTATGGAGGGGTGGAAGACTGCAACCTTCACGTGGTCCGCCCTGTTTCGGCTAATGCAATCAACTCGACGTGCACAAACGGAAGATCAAATAGAACAAGTTGTCCTGCAACTTTAGTCTGTGCACGCCACACGAAAGAAGAAGAGTGGTATGGAACAGCCACTGTCCTATAATGGACTCACAGGTGGCCTGTGCACTATATATGTGAACCTTTAGGTGTTAACTTCCTGTACATTTCTAGACAGGAAATAAGAAAAGTTTGTAAGAAAGAACTGCAGATGCTAGTTTAAATCGAAGGTAGACACAAAATGCTGGAGAGTCTCAGCATTTCTGGAGAGAAGGAATGGGTGACTTTTCGAGTCGAGACCCTATGACCCGAAATAGCACCCATTCCTTCTCTCCAAAGATGCTGCCTGAACTGTAGTGCCCTGGGCAGTGTTGTGGAGCTGAAGAATCCAGCAGTACATATCCATAGTTCCCTGAAAGATAGATAAGGAGATAGGATTGTAAAGTTGGCTTTTGGCACGTTGGTCTTCACCACTCAGGGAATTAAGTATAGAACTAGGTTTGTTATGTCACAGTGTGGAAGGCACTGAGGAAGCTGCACCTGTTTTGCCTGGTGTGTAGAATTTGGCCATTCCACTCTCCTGTGGAACTGGACCCTTCCCCAGGATCGAAACAACATAACACAATGAATGTTAGCACATGGCAGTCACACTCTACTCACCCTGTTGCCAGCTTTTGCCTGTTCTCTCTGGACCCTCAGCCCAAATTCTGAGCGTTGTGTGGTTTCACTTTGCATGGCTGGTGGGTTGGGGTGCGGCGGAGTGCGTAATGGCCTCTTGCTGCTGCGGGGAAGGACATCTGAGATGGAATTCAAAGTCAATTATTCAGTCTCTGCTCCTTGTGAATTCATGAGAGAAAAGATGCACGCTAGGTTTAAAATGTAAAATGAAGCATTTCTATAATGAAAATAAAAAACTTCAGATGTTGGAAATCCAAAATAAGACCAGAAAGTACTGGAAACAATCAAGTTCAAGTTCAAGAGTTCAAGAGAGTTTATTGTCACATGTCCCTGATAAGACAGTGAAATTCTTGCTTTGCTTCAGCACAACAGAACATAGTAGGCACAAATACTGAACAGATCAGTGTGTCCATATACCGTTGCATAAATATATACGCACATGAATAAATAAACTGATAAAGTGCAAATAAACAGGTTATTGGCTATTAATGTGCAGAGTTTTGTCCGAGCCGAATTTAATAGCCTGATGGTTGTGGGGAAGAAGCTGTTCCTGAACCTGGACGTTGCAGTCTTCAGGCTCCTGTACCATCTACCTGAAGGTAGCGGGGAGATGAGTGTGTGGCCAGGATGGTGTGGGTCCTTGATGATGCTGCCAGCCTTTTTGAGGCAGCGATTGCGATAGATCCCCTCGATGGACGGGAGGTCAGAGCCAATGATGGACTGGGCAGTGTTTACTACTTTTTCTAGTCTTTTCCGCTCCAGGGCGCTCAAGTTTCCGAACCAAGCCACAATGCAACCAGTCAGCAAGCTCTCTACTGTGCACCTCTAGATGTTAGAGAGAGTCCTCCTTGGCAAACCAACTCTCCGTAATCTTCTCCGGAAGTAGAGGCGCTGAT
The DNA here is from genome assembly GCA_963514005.1 of Raja brachyura. The sequence goes on along the minus strand of OY740806.1, from coordinate 23,799,927 downwards.
GTGCTTTCTTTATGATTGCATCAGTGTTCTCGGACCAGGAAAGATCTTCAGAGATATACACACCAAGGAACTTGAACCTCTTGACCATTTCCACCATCGACCCGTTGATATAAACGGGATTGTGGGTCCTCATCCTCCCCCTTCCAAAGTCCACAATCAGTTCCTTGGTGTTGCTGGTGTTGAGGGCCAGGTTTTTGTGCTGGCACCATTTGGTCAGTCAGTCAATCTCACTTCTGTACTCTGACTCGTCCCCATCAGTGATCCGTCCCACAACAGTTGGTATCGTCAGCGAACTTGATGATGGAGCTCGCACTATGACCGGCTACGCAGTCATGAGTATAGAGTGAGTATAGCAGGGGGCTAAGCACGCAGCCTTGAGGCGCTCCTGTGCTAATTGTTATCGAGGCTGATAACATTTCCACCAATACGAACTGACTGTGGTCTTGAATGAGGAAGTCGAGGATTCAATTGCAGAGGGATGCGCAGAGACCCAGTTCCGCGAGTTTGGTAACCAGCTTGGAGGGGATGATTGTATTAAATGCCGTGCTGTAATCAATGAATAATAGCCTGACACATGAGCAGGTTGGATAGCATTTGTGAAGAGAGATAATACAGGCTCTGACCTCTCGATTGTTCCTGCACTTTCTGGTTTCAGTATGCATCAGTGTAGTATATTTTCAACACGGAGCTGTTTATGAAATACCTTTATGCTGTGGGCACTGTTGTAAACAACATTCATTAGTTGCACAACATCAGAAATGTCAAAATGTTGTTGGCTAAGGATTGAATACTTTGACCTTTTAGTAAAGATATTGTTGAGCGGACACTAAAATATTTTAAGGTTTAATTTGGCCGTTTTGGCACAATTTAAAATGTATCCTATAAACAACACCAACACTTTCAAAGCATTTATATATTTTCAACTGGATCTTTTGCACATCCAGGATGTTGATTGCAATATCCTTGTTAGCTGTGTCTACAGCAGCCTAATATTTTGAATATCTCCCAAAAACCATTGCATCCCTCTTGTTTTCACTAAGATGCATCTTAAACCTGTCTCCTGGTCCTTTACATTCCTTGGGGTCGAATTTTGTTTGATTGCACTCATTTGATTGGCATGGTTTACTACATTAAATACATATTGTATTTACAAAGATATTGTGCAAAGATTTATAAAAAATATCAAATTTGTAAACATAAATAGAACTTCCTGCTTACAAAGAAAGAAATCCCAAAACAGAATTTTCTTCAAAATCTCTACAATTTTTTGGGGGTGATTTTTCTCTCAGTCGTATCTGGGAAAATTATCCTTAATTGTTGAATACTCCCAGTACATCTTAAGAGATGTAGTCCTGAGCCTGGTTGTATAAAGGGGCAAACATAATATATGTGCCTTGTGTATATTAGACCTTGTATACAGCATGGCAGATGGGAAAGGGTGTATTCCTTTATTAAATGTAACCCTGGAAACAAGGATTTAGGGAGCATGGAAATCATTGGGGGATCTGAACCTAACAATCTACCCAATTTTAAGACATGATGTACTGCCCCCCTTTGACTGAAATATATTTGAGTCTTATCTCCAGCTTGTGGATCAGTCCAGATTTCTTCTCAAAACCAGAAGCAAACCTAAGTGGAGAAGAGAGAAGGCAGATATCACCTAATCAATATAACGTGGAGATATGTAACTATATTACAGTGTAATAAAGGTTCTTACTCAGAGGTCGCCTGAAGGACGACTGGTAGTTGGTTAGGAGCCAGTCTGTGCTTACTGAGCGCCGTTGAAGTGATTGCTTCTTCTTGCAATTCTGATGATGTTTGTGTTGACTAGATGGGAGGAGAAGGAAGAATTCATCAGGGAACTGTAACCAGGTGAAATCAGTTACCAACCAACAACAGACATTTTATATATTGTCAACCCTTATCAGTTATAGAGACATTTGCCTACTTTTATATACTCCATGCCCTTTACCACAAAGACCACACTCCATTTTCTCTCCACTTTGCATGCTAAGATGAGTTTCATATGACGTCATCCTCATCTCTCAGTATGTTATATCCTTCTGTCGATGCAACAATCTGTGTTGCTACTCTTACTCTCAAAGTGCATAACCTCATTGTTCTTACATTATATACCACCTGCCACAATTTTTTCTTAACATTTGTTCCTTTTCAGATTCTTTGCCACCTTCATCTTAGCAGCAAATTTGCGCAGAGTATACCGAGTACTTTATTACGACTCTAATATGAACTGTGAATCATGAAGTCCCTAATACGATCCCAGCAGTTACAGCTACCAACCTGAAACGGGCAATTTCATTCTGATCTTAGTTAGCCATTTCTCTCTAGCCACGTTACTGTATAGTTTAATGTTATTTATATACATTGTCACTAAAAATTAGGGTAATAGTATACTTGTGTCCCTAAATCTCTCTCTTCTGCAGTTAATAGCAACTTAGCATTTAGATATTCTGACCATTCTTTGTGAAGTCCTAAGAAGATGATGTCATACGTTCCTACTTTAAGTGCAGTCTCTCGCTCACATCTTGTCAATATTAATCAGCGTGGAACAATTGGAATGAGATGCGCTTATCACTACCCAATGAGAGTGCCGAAAAAAGGAGAATGTTTAGCAGAAACTTGCATGCTTGCCAAACCTGACCGTCTGAAAACAGAAGAACACAAATTTCAATTTCCAGCATTGCAAAGGATAACCATCTAACCTGCAGCTCCTATTTGTCATGTCTTCAGTCAGGCACAACGTTCTCATTAAATTAGCAAGACCAACATCACCATTCCAAGCTCAATACTTTCACACTCCTGGTGAAGGAGGATGGGATTAAGATGCGAGTATTATGATAGTCCAGGGATTTCTTTCAAACTTGCGGCAATGCTCATACTAGAGATCTTGTAAGTCGAGCCAGTCGTGTCCCCACTGGATAGCTCAAAGTGCTCAATGGCCAATAAAGAACTTCAGAATTACAATGACTAATGTTCTAAAATGTCTCTCCTCCAAACTTGAGGAAATTGACTGGTTACCTCCCAACACCCTCATTCAAAAGACCATTATTCAAGTGTGAGAATAGGCAGGGCATTCCAAATGGGACATCATGGTTAAGATTAAAACATCCATGGACACTTACCAGCAGCACAAATCGATAGTGATCAAGAGTTGTATCTCTGGCTCAATGAATCCTATCCTACTTTGGGACTAATTATTCTGAGTAGTCACTGATATTGTGATGTCAGAGATGTGGTGATCAATGACCAGCAACCTTAGCAGTTACTGGTGTTGAACTTTGCTGGCAAGGGACGATTTTTATTTGTTGGCATTGGACCCCAGTCACTGGTTGCTTCGATAGAAGGGTAGAATTTGGAATGGAATAGAAGGTAGAGTTGGGGGTTCAGGTAGAAAGACGTAGACGTTACTGCAGTGATAAGCAGAATGTATCGGCTTTGCATAGAACTGCGGCTATGGTAGGCAGGTAAGGTTAATGTGGAAGGAGTAGAGTTTGGTACAAGATAGAATGGCATTGAGATTTAAGGTGTGGCATTGTATATGAAGGGGTGGAAAATAAAGTACAATGCTGAGATGCTAGGCTCAGGTGGGGGTAGAAAAGATGAGCTTGGGTAACAATGATTTTGGGGGGGGGGGGTTGAGGGACTGAAGAATGGAAGGATTACGGTTTACTGTTTATGGATACACTTAAACAATAAAGTGGAATGTGGCAAAACTAAATATAATAATATTTCTTACAAATTCATTCATGATTCAACACACGGTACTGATTGATCATAGTACATTACTATATTACAGCAGAGGTTACAGTTCAGAAGTGCTCCCTCAACTGTGATAAGCTTTGGACTGAACGGAAAACATTACAAAATGCGCCGTGTTAAACACTAACCTATTTAACCTTGCCTATATTGGAGACACTCTTACCCACAATCACACAGCTCACACAGGCACGAGAACTCCGAGAACTCCATGTCTTCCAGCTTTCTCAAATAATTCAGAGCCATTTCAATAAACGCTTCTTTCTGCAATATGTTCCTTGAGAAATGTTGCTCAGAAACTGAGCCAATCCTTTCGAAGTGTCCCACAGCGTGTCCAGGGAGAACTTCCTCCTGGCTGTGGTCAGTGTTCCTTGATCATGGTTAATTATACGCCAACCTCTTCAGTGTATGCCTGTTGCTATGGCATTTTCGCACAACCCATACTTTAAGTGCTCAATGGGGGGTTGTTTAAATTTGAAAGGCATAACGATATCTGATCCTCAATTTAATTGTGGCTGAACAAGTGAGTAAGTGAGTTTACTGCAGGCTCACCAGAGAGAGAGAAAAAGAGAGAGAGGGGACTATCAGGTGCCAGTGTTGGTTGACTATTCAAGGCTCCTTTGTTACAGATTAGCAGGGCTGGCCAAAGCCAAAGCCTTTCTACTGTATAAGAGTCCCGTGCACTGCAATTCTCTTTGGTGAATATCACACGTGCCTCTGAGTGCAACGTACAACTGGGGCCATTTGATCACATAATCGAGGCTGACATCTCCACTCAGATACCGAAGGATCACACCATTGTGAGACTCAGGCCTGTTCAACCTTCCCCACTGTACCTCACTATTTTGAAGAATGGCAGGTCCTACTCCCCAGTGCTCTGGCCAATACTTACCCCTTGACAGGCATCGCTTAATGTGTTATTGTGGGTGTGAACCTTGCAATATACAAACTGGCTGCTGCGTTTCCTACATTACAGTAATGGCGACAGTCCTGAGGTACTTTTTTTATATAGAAGTAAAGAGATTGAGGAGCCATAAAAGTGCAAGCCCTTTATGTTTTTGTACTTGGTTTTCCTTGCTTTCACTTCTATCGGAGCTGAGTAATCCTGAGTAATAAAGCTTCATCCCTCAGGTGCCTCAGTCATACAGTACTCGGTGTTTCAGCTTGGAAAGTGAATGCAAGTCAACAGGGAAAGCTTTGTGGGTAGGTCTGAATCTTGGCTCCATACAGTAGGGTTTCAATAACAACCAGTACATCAACTTATCCATCTCCAAATAGAGTGGGTGTAGTGAGGCAAAATGGGGTAAGAGGTTATGTGGAAGAAATTCACCCGGCTAATCCCTGGGATGAGAGGATTGTCCTATCAAGAAAGGTGAGATAATTAGGGTCTGTATACCTTGGGGTTTAGAAGAGTGAAGGGGTTCCCATTGGAAAATGAGAATGTTACAGGTGTTCACAAAGGCTTTGTTATCAGACTTGAACATTTCATTGAATTAATTGTAGACTTTAGGAGAGCTCCCCCTCCCCTTACCCCACTCACCATCAACAACACCACAGTCACCTCTGTGGAGTCTTTTAAGTTCCTGGGAACCATCATCTCCAAGGACCTTAAGTGGGGGACTACCATCAACTCCACAGTCAAAAAGGCACAACAGTGGATGTACTTCCTGCGGCAGCTGAGGAAGGACAATCTGCCACAAGCAATGATGGTCCAATTCTACACGGCCATCGTAGAGTCTGTTCTCACCTTCTCCATCATGGTCTGGTTTGGCACAGCCACCAAGCATGACACCTGGAGGCTGCAGCGAATCGTCCGATCAGCAGAGAAGGTTATTGGCTGCAACCTTCCATCCATTGATGAACTGTACACTGCAAGGGACAGGAAGTGAGCGGGCAAGATCATCTCTGACCCCTCTCACCCTGGCCACAAACTCTTTGAATCACTTCCCTCTGGAAGGCGACTCCGGATTGTCAAAGCTGCCACCGCGAGACCTAAAAACAGTTTTTATCCACGAGTAGTTCCTCTACTGAACAGCCAAAAATCTGTAGCCTCCCTTTAATCTGGTATTTTGCTGGTTCACATGCTTGATCAATGGTGTTTTATCATTAATGTCTTATTATTATTTTACTTCGGAGTCACGTGAGTGACTTTGTGAAGACCCCGCCAGCACGCATGTGTGACATATCGTCGCTCGCATTGCAGTCGACAAGCTGGGGGAGGAGCGCAGCTCCTCTGCTGGCAGCTTTAAAAAGGACCATCAGGTAAGTTTTTACTAACCTTGAGCTGGTTGGTCTCTGTATTTGTTAATCTTTTACAGAGACTTCATGATGGAGAAAACACGGAGCAAAAAGAGGGCTGCTTCCAAGCATGCCATGGAAGACCGCGGGACTTCGGAGCGAGTTCAGCGGCCAAATTCCCCGGAGCTGGCAGCACCCGTACCTCGGGCCGGGAAGGCAGCGCGGAAGTCGGGTAGCCCTGTTCTGTCGGCAGGCCCCGTCTCTCCACCACGACAGTCCGGACGACCGCGGACTGGCGGCAAAAAAGTGCGGAAATCGGGCAGCCCCGTTCATACGGCAGGCCCCAACTCTCCACCGCGACAGTCCGGACAACGGCGACTGGCGATAGATCTACCAGGAAGTCGTGTAGTCCCGCAGGAGCGGCAGGCACCGACTCTCCACCGCTTCAGTCCGGAAGACCACGGACAGGCGGCAGATCCGCGCGGGAGTCGCGTAGCCCCGCAAGAGCGGCAGGCACCGACTTTTTACCGCAACGGTCCCGTAGATATCACACCAACAGGGTGCGGACTGGCGGTTATAGCCCCATTGATTCAGCAGAATCTGGGGAAGACGACCTGCCGTTCGCAGATAGCGATGACGATCGCTTTGCCCGCATGGAGCAGATGATGAAGCAGCTGCTCCGGAGGGACCTACTCCAGCAGGAGCATGCGGCCATGGATCACACAGGTCCACCACAGCTCCTTTTCCCGGACTGTCCAATATCTCTCCCTCCTCGGAAGGGAGCGACAGAAGTCATGGATTAGCTGACTTTGAGGAGGGGTTGACCGAAGACCCAAAGTTGCATGGGATGCAGGAAGAGGAACGTCTGGGGATGGTGCCTAAATTTGCACAGCTGTCCCAGAAAGGGCAACCTCTTCAGCCACAGCTAGCGGCTAGCATCAATTACCTGACCACTCATCAACTACAGGAGCAGGTAATTTCTGAGACCACAGGCAAGTATCTGGTCCCGGAGAATTGTGTGTCGCTCAATGTGCCCACCATCAACACACCCATATGGGGGATTATAAGCCCTGGGATAAGGGCACAGGAATTGAAAATTCTGAAACTACCATTTGCCAGGTCAGTTGATGGTGCGGATATGACGGAAGAGCAGCAGGATGCATTAGCTCTGTTCTGCAACATGCAATATGAGATCAATTGCTTCAGGAAAAGCTCTATCTGTCCCACACTCAACCCCAAATTTGCGGGGTTGTGTAAAGCCAGCGCTACTCCTTCGCCAAGCTTGTTGTTTGGGGGATGACCTGCCCAAACAGGTCAAGGACCTAGATGAGGAATCCAAAGTGGTTGGCATGATAAAACCACCTTCCTCTAGCAGGCCATCAGCGTATCGACGCCAGCATCCGTATGCAACACACAATAGGCCCCGCTTTCATCCCGATAGGGTGACGGGTGCAAACCCAAAGACCGCGCCTCATCCACAGAGGCCTTTTTTAGGCCAAGGCCCGGAGCGACCCGCTTGGAAAATGGTTCAACCCCACACAGCGCCAGCACATCCCAAGAGCCAAGGACGGAAGACCAAGCCCCACCAGTAACCATGGAGGTAAGGGGGTCTGGTTCCCTTGGGAATTCTGCATGCATAACCTCACAATTGGGAGGTAGGTTGCGTCTGTTTGGGGGTGCATGGAGTTCCATAACTTCTGACCCCTTTATATTGCACAGTATTCAAGGTTATGAAATTGAATTTATAAACAAACAACTCCCCCCAGTTCAACATGTACCTAGCCAGAAATTTGTGCTTTCTCAAAAAGAGAAAGTGGAAGGACATGCAGAACTATTTAGATTATATACCAAGGGGGTAATAGAGAAAACCGTACATGAACCTCTTGAGTTTGTATCTAACATCTTTAACAAAACTAAAAAAGATGGTGGATGTCGTATTATAATTGATTTAACTCAACTGAATACCTTTGTGCAATATACCCATTTCAAGATGGAAACATTTGAAACTGCCAAACAACTGATTTCCAGAGGGTACTTCATGACCTGCATCAATCTAAAAGATGCATACTATTCAGTACCTATGCGTAAAGATCACCGCAGATATTTGAAATTTGCCTGGATGGGGCAGCTGTGGCATTATATAGATGTCACCAAAAATATCAGGGGTATGGAAGTAGGTATTTTTATCAGTTTTAAATGCCCATGCTACAGGGTAACTGTGCAGACTATTTCCATGTGGCTCAGGGAGGTGTTGGGTGCCGCAGGGGAGACACTGATATTTTAAAATCTCATTCTCCCAGGGCTGCGTCCACATCAGCAGCAAGGACCATGGAGGTGCCCATGGATCATATCCTCGCAACAGCGGGCTGGGCCAATGAAGGCGCATTTCAACTATTTTACAATAAACCTGTGGCCACACCCGCGACGTTTGCAGACACTGTTTTAAGTTCTGTTCCCTGAACGTTCCCCGAAGTCAGGGTTTTTTTTATTTGTGTTAATAAATACATTATTATTTTTGAGCTCTGTTTCAAGTCTGAAATACGTTAACATACTTCCTCCATCAGTTATTACGGCAGTGTGTGAGCATGGACGTGGTTCCAGGGCATGAAATCACAGAGCTTTGAAATCTTCACGTAGTCACTCACGTAACTCTGAAGTAAAATAGTAAGATTAAATGAGAACTTACCAGTTTGAAGTTTGGTCCTTATTTTATGAGGAGTTACGATGAGGGATTTTGTGCCCTCCGCTCCCAACCCTCTATCATAAGGTCAACTGGTGTATTAGTTTCTCTTAATCTTACTATCTCCAGTCAGTTCTACTATCTGTGATTTCACACCACTGCTTTGAAGAATGTCGCGCATGCGTGCTGGCGGGGTCTTCACGAAATCCCTCATCGTAACTCCTCATAAAATAAGGATCAAACCTCAAACTGGAAAGTTCTCGTTTAATCTTACTATTAATGTTTAGTGTTTTCTGAGTCATTCGTAATTGTCACTGTATGTCATGTTGTTACTTGTGGGCGGAGCACCAAGGCAAATTCCTTGTATGTCAATACTTGGCCAATAAACTTACTTACTTACTTCATCTGGAGTGAGTATCTGTTTTGTGAATGATGTTCAGCTGACAAATGAAATGGCCTGCCCATCAGACTCAACTTTGAGTGTGACTAGCTTCAATGCTGGGGCATTGGTCTGGAAGAGTAGGGTACATTGATGCTGATTATCTTACCCACCTGCAGTGGATTTGGACAATCTTGCCCAGTCAGTAATGCTTTAGGATGAGCATTGAAAGTTGGCCCTATCTCATAAGTGGGTAGGAGGGTGGGAATCACTGCTGCCATTTAGTCCATGAGCATTCTGCCAGTTTGAGGACTTGATCTTCATGCACTGTCCAACAGCTAGAGATTGTGCTGGTGCTCGCTGATGATGATGTCCAGATTACTGGCTGTATTTGTTGAGAGGTGGCTCTCAAGATGGTGGGAAGTGGTCCACATTTTCCAAGGTCTCATCATGAACCTTTATTGTCAGGTGATGTCCTGGGGACAGTTTGAGAGAGGGTCTTTATTCCGTAGAGGTTAAGTGTATGGGTCGTCCATTCAATTGGATCCGTGAGTGAGTCAGTTACGACTTGAAGCTCTGCCTCTGAACATGCACATGTTCATGTACCAGTGTTGTCTACCTATTGCAACTCAACAACTGAGCTAGAGTGTGGGCATGTTGGGCCGAAGGGCCTGTTTCCATGCTGTGTGACCCTATGAGTGGAGGTGAGTAGGTTGAAAGATTTCCTGAATGTCCTGTCGATTAGTTCCTCTCCACCAGCGAGCTTGTTGGAGGTAAAGTGCAGTATTGCAGCAAGAAATTACAACCCAAAGTTTTGGGACAGTGATGCAACCTTGCCTAACACCACATTACAGTGAAATTAGGTTTATTGTGGAACCATTCGTTAAAATCAAGACCTGCTAGCCGAGATCAAGCAGATTAAAATGAAGAGAAATTTCCGTGGCCAGCTAAATATGTGGACGCCAAACAGTCCTTCACGACGAACCAAGTGAAAAGCTTTTATGAGGTAATTAAATACTATGTCAAGTAGTTAGTGCAGCATCCTGCAGTTCTCACTGCTGGTAAACTGATCTTTAGCCACTAGGAGGAGGCAATTGACAAGATCTCTTACAATGACTTTACCTTGTGGCAGACAATACCGTTCAATCACCATTACCATTAAAGCCCATGTGGTCATTGACATCCCTGGAATCCCCTGGCATTATCTCCTCGTCCCAGATGCGAGAGGCCAAGATGTGAATATGTCGTTGAATTTCATCCCCAGCAAGTTGTTTCACTTCAACAGTGAAGCTCCCGAGAAGGTCAAACAGTCTCATGGGGTGTGTGGTGTTTTCAGCTCATTGTTGGTCAGGGATGGTGGTGGGACTGGATAATTTACTGTGAGATAGTCTAATGGACACGTGTGGCAGGGACAAACTCCAAGGTTGTGGAATTCTTCAAAGCTCCCCTTCCAATCAGTGCTGGCTGTTTTTCTGTCCATTGATAACCATTCCACCATTCTTGGCGCTCCCCGTGTTGGCGTTCAGGTTTGGTCACCCAGCGAGCCACGGGAAAGATGCCATGAAGCTGGAAAGCGTGTCGAAAAGATTTAGATGTTGCCAGGAGTCAAGGGGCCGATGTAAAAAGGGGGAGATTGGGCAGACTGGGACTTTATGCCTTGGAGGGTAGGAGACTGAGGGGTGATCTTTCAGAGGTGCATAAAATCATGGGGAGCATAGAACGGTTGAAGCACACATCCTTTTACCCGAGTTTGGGGAATCAAGAACTAGACGGCGTAGATGTAAAGATTAAGGGGGGAACATTTAATAAGAGCCAGGGTGATACTGTGTGGAACTAGCGGAAGTGGTTGAGACAAGTACAATAACGCCATTTTGAGTCACTTGGACAGGTACATGAATATGAAAGGTTTAAAGGGATATGGCTCAAACGCTGGCAAATGGGCCGATACCTTGCTCGGCATTCACAAATTGGGCTGAAGGCTTGTTTCCACGCTGTATGGCGTCTGTAAGGCCAAGAATATCGAACAACGTGTGTCTGAGATGTAGAAACATAGGACTGCAGATGCTGGTTCATACCAAAGATAGACACAAAGTGCTGGAGTAACTCAGTGGATCGGGCAGCATGAAGGGTGCCCGGCACCCATCCTTTCTTTCTCCAGAGATGCTGCCTGACCCGCTGAATAACTGGTACTGGTGGCATGCGTTAAAGATGCCTTAAATTCAAAAGAATCAGAACTTCAAGAATGTAGTGTTAATGTTAATGTTCCTTAAAGCAGATGCCACTGACATTATGACGTCTGTCGTGGGACCGCGGAATCGCCGAGTCCTCACGGTTTGTGTGAAGCAGCATTTGCAGTTCCCTGTGTCTCCGCCTCGCCGGTTCCTGTTGTTCATCTGAAGGGGGTTCAACGGCACACGGCGCCTCCTCAACCCCAGGAGAAGTAACAGTCTGAGCATCACATTAGTCTGCGAAATTTAATATTACAGTCCTTTAAAATCAACTGATCATCTTGATTTGTTTCCTCTCTAAAGGGATCGGAAAGATGCATATTTACAGGAACCTCGTGTTCGCGATAGGCGCGACAATCTTGCTCTTCGGTAAGATCAATATCCAAAGGTTTATACTCGGGGTGGGGTGGGGGGGGGGGGGATTTTGCTATGAATTAAACAAAATATCAAACTGCTATGCTTGAACTTCAGTAAGTGGACCGACACAAATACAGCCGAAAGCTAATGGGATCCTTATTAAAATTACTATTAGTAATTATACTTATTCACTGTCAATACTCCACAACAAGTATTTACAAATAAATATTTTGTAATAAATCGTTGCCCGGACATTGTAACGCTAACATAGCGGCCAACGAGGCAGGCTGTTTATTCGCTCTAGCGGTAAATATATATAAATAGCGCTGAATGTAGACTCGGGTTCGGCAGGTGAGCGCGGACCGACAGCAAATTAAATAGATTAAATTCCTATTTTCGCGTTAATTTGGAGTTCGCTTTGAAGGAGGTGGACAAACAGTTTTATGCCAGGGTTGGAAAGTGAAAAGATTGATATTTGGTTCCGTCGTGATATATTTTTGCTACTAGATGTAAGGCCGCTTAAAGGCAAACTAAAATCTTTCGGAGCAAGTCGTTGACATAAATGTACGAGTGAGATCGACAACTTGGGCGAAAGAAGCAGTAACCAGACCTGAGCAAACGTCTGAGCTATAAATTAATCACTTTTTAAAAAGCTACATGCACGCTAGGTTGATAACAACAGTTAGTCCGATTTCTTTACAGACTGTACGGTTTAAAACACAAACTACAGTTGTTAAGTAGTTTTATCCCAATGCATATAGAAATGTTTTTTTATGATCTGTAAATTATGAATTTTATTTTAGAAACTGCAATCATATTTCAATCTTGTGCCTGGATTGCATGTCCCCGGGTCTGTCTTTTTAATTTCAGTTCCTACCTGACAAAATACATGCTTTGAGTTAAAATATTTCTTACCAAGTAGAGCAAGCTAGCAGCTTGTCCTTGCGGCTTTGCTGTATAAGAACAGCAAATGCCGCAGGTGTCAATTGCAATATGTATAATATCTGCAGCTATGAAACTATTTGCAATGGAGAGTTTAGTTTCAACTCAATACTAAGTGCCGCTGGTTCCCCGGTTCTTGGTCTCTAACCCATTCCCTGCGCACACGGCCCATGCCGGCCTGTGCCGGGCGCTCCGGGACCGGCTGCCGGCACCAGCTCTCCAATGCTCCGGAGAACCGCCCGATGCACACGCGCAAAACCTCCACCCTCCACCCATCCCCGTTCCCTCCCCCCTCCCCGCCCCCCGCCCCGCCCCGCTCCTCTCCACTCCCCACCCCTCCCTTCTTCTATCCTCTCCTCTCACTCCACTCCCTCCCCCCCCCCCCCTCCTCCCCTCTTATCTCCTCTCCTATCCTCTCCTCACCTCTTACCCCCCTCCCCTCCCCACTCCACCTTCCCCATCCAGTTATCAAGAATGCTTGGTCCCTCCACAGTTGCAACTCTCAGTTATTCTCTCTCCCACTCTGCAAAAAGTCACCATAGAGCCACATTTTATTACAGATTCTAAGCAATGTTTTAAAATGCGTGAAATAAAGGCAACATTTATATTCTGGTTTCGCTGACTTTTGGGGATATCAGTTGTTGACGGCGTATCCGGGAACAGTTGCCCTGTGACTGAGGTGTGAGCTGGGCGAAAGGACACGGCAAGTTTGTCAGGGTAGCATCTCTGGAGAAAAGAGATAGGCGATGTTTCGGGTCGAGACTCTGTATATTTCTACACGAGTCTGGCGTCGGTTAATTCACCGGTTACCGAGCCAGAAGGAGCCCGGCTCAACTCCGGGCTGGTGCTGAATTAAAGAACTGCAAATACTGGTTTACACAAAGTGCTGGGGTAACTCTGCGGCCATGCAGCGTCTGTGGAGAACATCGGGCGATTGTGCTCTGTGCTGGGTACAGCGCTTTAGGGGAGATGTATTTTGCCACGTTATTGCCAAGAATTGGGACCATCTGTAACACAGTGTGACACAACCATTGAAGTAAGTGATGTTGGTTTTGTCATTGCAGACGGATTCTTGTTTAACAAAGCCGGTAGATGGGACTAGGGGAAAATAAATGGTCGGCACGGATTGGAATGGCCGAGAAGGCCTGTTTCCGTGCTGTAATTGTTATATGGTTATAAGACAGTCCCGCTTCATAATGACCCTCTTAATGCGTTGCGACAGATCCACCATCATAAACTTAACAGAGCTTTATTGATAGAATCAGACCTTTCAGATTCTTCCTCAGTTCTCGCGGTGTGTACCGACCCGCTGCCAGGACAGACCCTCCACAATGAAAGTCATTGATTTGAACCCCATAAAATCCATCCATGAATGGTGTGATCAAGAGAGCGTTAGATATAGCTCTTATGGCAAACGGAATCAAGGGATATGGGGAGAAAGCAGGAACGGGGTATTGATTTTGGATGTTCAGCCATGATCACATTGAATGGTTCGAAGGGCCGAATGGCCGACGTCTGCACCTATTTTCTATACGTATGTTTCTATCAGATCAAACATGGTCAATTTGATCACAGTTTGAAACACTTTGCTGAATTCTTCCATGTTGAATGACCCTCTGAAGGAACCCTTCCTGAGGCGGCTGTTGCATACCTTGGGTTTGCAAGCAAAGAATTTCATTGTGACTTGTCACATGTGACAATGAAGTATTCAATTCAATTCAATTGAACTAGAGTAGCAAGGGCACAGAATGTCCGGCACTAAGATGGGAATGCTGTCCAAAAGAGGTCTCAGCATCAATCAGGCTGAATCCCAGAGGACGTGGCAGGCGGCAAGAGAAGCAAGCGAGGGAGATTATGAAACAAACTGCTGTCAATACACAACAGGTCAGGCAGCATCTGTGGGAGAGAGAGATGGCATGTCAGACCAATGATCTTAGGTCATTGAGGCAGAACGTAATCGTGACCTCCCCAAATGTCCCGCTGCAGATGAAAAATACAAAATAAAATTTTAGCTTTGATCTTCGAAGTTTGGGAAGAAACACAACCCAGAGGGAGAACCCACTGGGGCATCCGCCACTTCCAGGTGAGCACTGCTGCCCGTCGCTTGCCCTTTCCACTGCTGCCGCGTGAGTTTATTCCATTTCTAATCGAAGATATTCCGCAAATCGCTGAGATGAACGAGAGAAAAAAATGCAGCATTCCTCCGCCTAGCGATATTTCCCCATGTTGAGGGGACCAGGTGCCGTTGCAGTGGGATTTGGTAGCTCGCATATTTCTAAATGAAATGCCAGCAAGTCTGGCGTAGATAGATAGACACGAAGTGCTGGCGTAACTCAGTGGATCGGGCAGAATCTCTGGAGAAAAAAAAAATCGGGTGGGACCCTTATCATGTCTGATCAGCCATGATCACATTGAATGGCGGTGCTGGCTCGAAGGTCTACTTCTGCACCTATTGTCTATTGTCTATTACCAGCTGGTAAACTGGTTCTGGCAGTTTGTACGCTGTACCCATTGAAAAGATCAAATTAGCGTTTTGACTATAACATCTTTTTCCCCCCACAGCGCGGTATTTTCGAACATTGTATGTGTTCTATCAATGAACGAAACCTTTTGGGGTTTGGGGGAAGAAAAGTCCAATTGGCCGTCTACTTTAAAAGTGTAATGGAATCTGAGAGCGATGTGAGGACGTCTGAGGATATTGGATCTGGAGAGAGAGAATTGTCCATTGGGGACGAGGCAGACGGGCATCAGGGTGTGGAGTGGACCACTGATCTAGAAGATATTCATGTGCCGCCCTTCACGGAACCCAGCGGCCCCCAGCACCAGCTTCCAGGCACTGCCAGCCCACTGGATTACTTCACGCTACTCTGGCCACACACTGTGTTCGACACCATCGCCGTGGAAACCAATCGCTACGCTGCCCAGTGCCAAGAGAAAGCAGACAAAAGGGATTCCTCTTGGACCCCCACGGAGTCCCGGGAAATCAAGGCTTTCCTGGCCATCAACATCATGATGGGCATCAAGCAACTGCCTCGCATCTCCCTGTACTGGAGCCAAGACTCCTCCCTCCGCTGCCCATGGATCTCTTCTGCCATGTCCAGGGACAGGTTTTGGAAACTAAACCAGTATCTCCACCTCCGGGACAACAGGGGCGCCCTGGACAGATCGGACCCCGAGCACGACCCAGTGTACAAGGTCCGAGGCCTGATGGAGGTGGTGCGCTGCCTCTTCGGCCAACGCTACCGTCCGGGCCGCGACCTGAGCGTGGACGAGGGCATGGTGGCTTACAAAGGGCGGCTGTATTTCAAGCAGTACGCCCCGGCCAAGCCGACCAAGTGGGGGGTGAAAGTGTGGATGCTGTGCGAATCTGTGACGGGCTACTGCCTGAACTTCAACGTGTACACGGGGCGGCGGGGGTGGGTGTCTCCGCACGGCACCGGGCACGACGTGGTGATGGAGCTGTGCCGCCCCTACTTCCACCGCCACCACCACGTGTACTTTGACCGCTTCTTCGCAAGCCCCGTCCTGCTGGAGCACCTGGAGGAGCGGGGGACCAGGGCTTGCTCCACCGCACACCTCAACCGCAAAGGCATCCCCGCACAAGCCAGGAAGATGAAGCTCAAGACTCAGGGCGACGTTCGGTTCTTTCAGAAGGGATCGTTGCTGTTGACCATTTGGAAGGACAAGCGACAAGTAGTCACGCTGTCAAACAATCAAGGGACCAAGATGATTGCCAGCTCGGGGGCGGTCAAACCTCAGGTGGTCACTGAGTACAATAAGTACATGGGCGGCGTTGATATTTCGGATCAAATGAGGAGCTATTACCCTGTGGGTCGTCCTTCCAAAAAGTGGTGGAGATGTCTCTTGTGGTTTTCATTGAATATCACCATCGTCAATGCCTGGCTCATCTTCAAGAGGTCATCTCACGACCCACCGCTCCCCAGCCGCTATGACCACCTCAACTTCAGGACGGCTCTGGCCAAGATGCTCCGCGGGGATTACTCTGCGGGAGGGAGCAGGAAGGGCCGGCTGGCCTCGTCGGCGGAAACCAGATACCAGGCGGGTTTCAGCAACGCCAGAGCACACAACATGGTGAAGATAGAAGGGCGCAAGAAAGTGTGCCGGGAGTGCTCGCGGTGCAAGCGCAAAACCGCGTCCGGTAGATCAGTGGAGACCTCGTTCATGTGCCAGTTTTGTGAAGTGCCCCTGTGCAGGGTCCAATGCTTCAGAGATTACCACCAATCTCTCCCTTAACTTCACATCAGTGGGCTTGTATGTTGCCACCTCTCCACCATTGTCCAGGCCATTCCAGGACTGATATCCCAGTGATCCCGGGGATGTAATCAGACAAGGCTTTCAAAAAAAGTTGTTCACCTTCTCTGAGTTCAAGATTCAGTGACACATCTCCCTGGATTTCACTTGCCTTGGAGGATGAGGCACTTCTAAGAAGGATCCAAATGTGACTTGAGTGATGTGACCACTCGGTAGACACAAAATGCTGGAGTATCTCAGCGGGACAGGCAGCATCTCTGGAGAGAAGGAATGGGTGACGTTTCGGGTCGTGAAGGTCTGAGGAAGGGTCTAGACCCGAAACGTCACCCATTCCTTCTCTCCAGAGATGCTGCCTGTTCCGCTGAGTTACTCCAGTATTTTGTGTCTACCTTCGATTTAAACCAGCATCTGCAGTTCTTTCCTACACATATACCCTCGGTCTGTCTGTTAATGCAATGACCTCGGCCAAGCATTGGATCAAATGGACACTCCATGCCTATGGTACAAACTCAATGGGGATCCTTCAGAGATGAACGCACCCTCTGAAAGGTCGTACAGTGACTTGTGAACAAACTCATCTCCTAATGTTGCTCTGTCCATGCAGAACCAGAATATTTCCTTTGTGGGATGGCAACTATTAGTTGTAATAGTTATAATAACACTTTAGTCATTATAATACAGGAGATGAGGAAAGGTCCGCATTTGGTGGTCAGGATGTTGACGGCATGCTTTGTGATGAAAGCTCGGGAACATGTCAAACTCAACTACAGACCCAAACTTTGTCTATCTGAAATATTCAACTTTTGTCACAGTTTCCTCCCAGGCAGTGCTGATTCTGCCTGGGAGGAAACCTATGCTTGTGGATGTCTTATGCTAACTCATGTAACAGAGAACCCTGTTTGTTGGTCAGAGGTGCTAACTGATCCTTTGCAGTAGGCCTGACCCTTAATGCACTGCATAGATACTCCTTGAGGAGGAATGATACAGCATAAAGCTCACTGGAAGATATTAATCCAAATATTTTCAGACGTTTGAAAAATACTGGCTCCCATAGTTAGTACAGGTCACTGTATTATAGTTTCTGGAGATAACTTTTTTTTAATGAAACAAATCCGGTTGTACGATTTGGACACAGTTTGCAATTGATGTATTTTTTTATGATGGCTGCTACATCTTGGTGCTGGGAACATTCCTTAATGTCTTTGCATGTTCTGTGGTGTATTTTAATTACAAGTTATTTCCTGTGTCAAAAGATGAACACTTGTACCGTAATGTTTTTCTGTTGTCATTATGTTTTGCTTGCATCATAGCTGAGGGAATCCAAGTGGCATTTAATTGAACAATGGCATTTTTCTGAATCTTCAATGATAGATTTTTTTAGATCTTTTTCCATGGGAACTTTGTGTATTTCAAAAAAGGTGCTGGAGTTACTTGTGTATCTGTCTACAATTAAATCTTTCATATGTGCATGATTGGGTAAATGTACGGAATAATATAGGCCATATGTAACATTTTTGCATCTTCAGGGATTTTATACTGAATAAATTTCAAATCTGAAGAATGTTTTATGTCTAGCTGTAGGGCTTTGCTTATCATTTATCATTGGCGGATGTAATTCTCAAGTTGCCAGGGCAACCCCTAACTTCAGGGCATACTTGCAAACTTCTGTGGCTCAATTTGCAGCTAATTTGTCATTGAAACAGCTGCCTGTAAGAGGATCATATTATATCTGTCAAAATAAATGTAAAGATTGACTTGAGGTCTATATACTTGCATCATGAGTAAGAAAGGAGGGAAATTAAGCTAAAGCTAAAAATAAAATAAACCAAAGGCCAAACTAAAACTATTCTTACAACACAAGAGCAAGAAAGGGGAGAAACGAGGCACTGTTCATTGCCTGAAAGGACTTTGGTCACATTCGAGGATGTATCCTCACCAGACCTGCTCCTTGATATTAAGTTGTTCTCACTGCAATTGTTCATTAATCTTTTTTCATTTTTATAATTGACTTTTGCCCCTAAACTGATCAACTGCACCTCTACCTAGGAAGGGATATCAGATTTCAAGTTCACTTCCTGGTTAAGAACATGAGCAGATAGCAGCATGGTCCACCATTCAATATGATCATGGCTGACCTGCCTCTGGACTCATCTCCTCTGTTGTGCCACTTCCTCTAAGGTCACTTTTCCCTGAACTTTTGAAAATGTTTCTATTTCTACTTTTAAATACACCCAATTATCTCATCATGACAACCCTCTAGAATAGAGAATTCCAGAGATTCACCACCCTCAGTGAGAAGTTCCTGCGCACATCGGTTTTAAACGACTGTTCACTAATTTTGTTCATTCATTTGAAGCATCAAACCATATCTCGACCTGACTCATGAGGTCCAATTTCATTGTGGGTTACACAGTTCAGGGACCTGTACCTGGTTATTAAATTAAGAGGTAATGAGCAGAGCAAAGCTCATGACAATTCTAATTGTTTGGACAATACTGCAGTTATATGATCCATACCCTGTGGAGACAATCGTGGTATATAATGGGATTTAGAGATTGCATGAATTGCGCGTGTGTGTGGGTGTGTGTGGGTGTGTGTGTGTGTGTGTGTGTGTGTGTGTGTGTGTGTGTGTGTGTGTGTGTGTGTGTGTGTGTGTGTGTGTGTGTGTGTGTGTGTGTGCACCTGTCGCCTTTACTGTCAGCGTTTGCATTTAATTGTAAACTGAAATTCATGCTGCCCTGGTGACTGTTTTCTCTTTTTTTTTCTATTTAGGGTTTTCTCAAGAAATGGTTGGTAAGCCGTTGATTTTTATTATTGGGGTTAAACGTTACTTTGAGTTATGAAAAGCAAGAAACTGAAGGTTAGGATTTGTTAAATTTCCCACAATTTTTAATTGGGTTTTCAATGAAAACCTTGTTTTCTTATCTTTGAAACATTGCATGGATAAGAGAGCAAGTGGGTCATTTCTTACTCCACCTTTGCAGTAACATCAAGCTGTTTGGGTGACTCCCTGCCCAGATCGCTGCTATTTCTTTGATTTCACTTTGTTTGCCTCTTCCCTTTGCAATTGCTTTGAGCTTGCTGGTCAGAGATTAAGGTGTAAAGATAATCCCTAGCACTAAACACTCAGTTCACTGAACCTCCACTTAAGTTGCAAAAGAATGTGACCCAGAAAGTGAATCAAGTTTCCATACCAGAAAACTTTCCGAGATCCGAGATAGTTTGCTTACATGTTTCTCCTCCACTGCCAACACACATAGAGTACAAACACAAAATGCTGGAGTAACTCAATGGGACTGGCAGCATCTCTGCTGAGACGAAATGGGTGACGTTTCGGGTCGAGACGCTTTTCCAGACTGAAACCCGACCCTGAAACCTCACCCATTCCTTCTCTCCAGAGATGCCGCCTGTCCCGCTGAGTTACTCCAGCGTTTTGCATCTATCTTGTGCTGGTATAAACCATCATCTGCAGTTCCATCCTACACATAGACTATAGACCAGCAGTCGAGAATAAACAGATAAGCAACTGAGCAGAATAATAAAATATCATGAAGACAAATAAAATACTACAAAGAGCAATCCAGAGCTACGTGTCCAAAGTGTAGTTTGTCAATTTGAATTCAGGGTTTAAAATTCTGGAAATGCTAATCTTGTCTCAGGCATATGACTAATGCCCCTCTTCCTTAAGGACATTAGTAATCCGGTTATAATTTTCCAACACCTTGGCTATTTTCAAGATTATATTACCTTTCAATTACAAATCATCAAATTTAAGCAAGCAATTCCAGAAAACTAAGTCTGAAAAAGGGTTTCAGCCAGAAACGTTGCCTATTTCCTTCGCTCCATAGATGCTGCTGCACCCGCTGAGTTTCTCCAGCACTTTAGTCTACCTTCAGGAAACTATAGATAGACACAAAAAGCTGGATAACTCAGTGGGTCAGAAAAGGAATATGTGATGTTTCAGGTCGAGAACGTTTCAGTTCTTCAGACTGAGAGTCAAGGTGCCAGAAAACGACACCGGGAAGTGAACTTGCCAGCTTTTTTCATGTTAAACCGTTGCCAAGCATCACCCATGTGGGAAGATTCATTCCTTTTTCTCTCCCTTCTTGGCTTCTCTTCCACATCAGCATTCTGTTCTAAGATTGACACCAGCTAAGCTGAGCACAAATTACTACTTGGGAATCAGACTATGAATTCCAGCAGGGAGCTCACCTCCCAGTCAGTAGCACTGTCAGGGTGAGGCTCAGCTCATGTGCTTCATCCCCCTCAGTGATCCAGGAAGAGTCTGGTGGCATCACCATGAAGTGTCCAATTGATGGAGAATGGGAGAAGGACGGAGTGAACTACGCAGGGAAAACGCACGATGGTAATATGAAACTGGCAAAGCTCTCGGACACCGATACTGGAGAATATACCTGCACTGTTGGCCAAAAGAGATCGACTGCTTTTGTGTTTGTCAAACGTAAGTTGATCTTTTCTATGTAACAGTTGAAGCGATGTGATAACTAGAGTCGGACGTGTTGTTAGTGTTGCTCTTTGTTACATTGCTATCTCTGGCTTGCCTGACCCTGAGTTCCTCATTGGAACCATTACCAAATTGGGCTGGGAACAAAAGAGGTGGTGGACTAACATTGTCCGAGACAGAAGTAGAATTTGAATATCAGGGCTATGTTCTCCAATTCAGCACTGGCTGAACATAAGAAGGTGGTCAGGTGCAGTACCAGAATGAGTGCACAAAACAGGACCAATAGATGTTTAAAAAATCATATCCTGTTAAATATAAAATAAAATGTTGATACGTTTTTGTCCTACCTTTGTTTTCAGTTTGTAAGAATTGTGTGCAACTGGATGCCAACACGATCTCTGGAATTGTGATCGGAGACCTCATTGCTACTGTCTTTATCGCTTTGGCGATCTACTGTGTGGCATCTTCGAAGGGGGGAAAAGGTTACCATTTATTTTATTAGTTCTCATCACACCTGTACTGATTGTCTAATCCTCTACTTCTACTAACTATAAGGCCGTTATGTACTTGGCCAACCTTTTGGCCTTGAGCCAGTTGGGTCGATTCATGGCCCACTACAAACATGTCCATATCCCAGCAATGGGCATTGGAGATCCCATACGAGATAATTGGAACTTGAATTTGCAACTTTCTGAGTGAAAAGCAACTGAACCATGATATACTAACAATTGAACACTGTGCGGTCACGGTGGCACAGCGGTAGAGTTGCTGCCTTACAGTAAAATGCAGCGCCAGAGACCCGGGTTCGATCCCGACTACGGGTGCTGTCTGTCTGGAGTTTGTACTTTCTCCCTGTCATATGCGTGGGTTTTCTCTGAGAACTTCGGTTTCCTCCCACACTCCAAAGACGTACAGGTTTGTAGGTTAATTGGCTTGATTAATTGACGATAAAAAATGTAAAATTGTCCAAGTTGGCGATATGCAGAGTACAGCCCTGCCGACTACAAAATTCAGAAGGTTCAGAAGGTTGTGCTGCCCTTAGGAAAATAAAAGATCTCTTGTGAAAGGTTCAATTAATCTCCAGACTCCACAACATTTTGGGGAAGAGAAGTTAAGATTGCTGGATAATCGTCCAGTGGCTCAGACATCCACCATCATGAAGTGCTTTGATAGACTGATGATGGCACATATTAACTCCAGCCTCCCAGCCAGCCTTGATCGACTGCAGTTTGTTTACCGTTGCAACAGGTCTACAGCAGGTGCCATCTACCTGGCCCTAAACTCATCTCTGGAATACTTAGATAACACGAACCATGTTAGACTCCTATGTATCGACTATAGCTCTTCCTCCAACACCATAATCCTATCCAAACTTATCTCCAAAATCCTGGATCTAGGAATCCCCATCATGTTGGATAGAAGACAATAATTAGACCGCCACAATAATTCTCAACATGGAGCCAAGCAAGGATGCATTCTCAGTGCCTTACTATACTCCCCATACTTTCACAACTGTATGGCTAAACTAGGCGCTAATTCCATCTGAAGATTTGCACTGTGTTGGGCTGAATCACAGACAATGATGAGACAGAGTACAGGAAGGAGATGGAGAACTTAGTGATATGGTTTCAAGACAATAACCGCTCCCTGAATGTCGGCAAGACAAAGGAGCGAGTTATTAACTTCAGGAGGCATAGATGAGTACATGCTCCAATCAGCCATCAATGGTGTGCAAGTGTAAATGGTTGAGAACTTCAAGTTCCTTGGCATTAATATTACCAATGATCTTTCACAGACCAAGCACATTGATGCGACAGCCCAGAAGGCTCAGCAATATCTTTACTTCCTGAAGAGACTGAAGAAATTTATCATGTCTCAGCAGCTTCGTCCCCTCTGTTATCTGAACAGGCCTTCCATAAGTTAGGGTGCTGTCCAATTCATCTCTAGCCTATTGAGGACATTAGACTTTTGTCAATGGAACTGATGCGCTACAATGCTGGGAACTATATTCTGCACCCTGTGTTTTCCCTTTTTCTCCATCTATCTACTTGAGTTTGACTTGATTAATATATGGTTTATCCGATCTGTTTGGATAGCATGCAAAACAAATCCTTTCTCTGTAACTTGGTACATAGACAATGTTATACCTAAGCCTAACCGTTATAGAAAGGGTATTGGTCGTGCCTTAGATAACTCTTTAGATAGTTTCTTATTCCTTTCCTTGTACTTTTCTTCCAGCTTCTGACGAGCAGCACCTTGTTCCCCATAACAATGATCTGTATCAGGTAAGCATAGTCAACAGTTATCAAATACTCAGTATTGCCTTCACTGAGCTTGAGTGGGTTTTAGACTTTGATTAAGTTATTAATGTGGAGCATCACACAAATGAATGTGTGGCGTTTGCAACCAAGTGAGTTTCCCCTGGGTGTTGCAGTTTCATGTAAATTGCCCCTGATGTTGGCAAGAGGTACAAAAATCAGCGGGGGTGTTGATGGGAATATGCGAGAGATTAGGTTACAGGGAACTAAATCGGAGAAGCCAAATCATGTAAGCTGACAGTTGAGAACAAAGTTTTGCTCTCTTAAAGGGCTGAGAAAGGATGACTTGATACACCCTCGGAGCCAATCCAGGGTATGCCTACGTGATCTGCAGGAGTCATACAGCACAGAAACAGGTCCTTCAACTAAACTTGCCCATGTTGACCAAGATGCCCCATCTACACTGGTTGTACCTCCCTGAGTTTGGCCACTGTCCCTGTAAACCTTTCCTATCTATCTACCTGTTGTTATAGTATCTGCCTCATATACCTCAATATTGGCAAAAGCCTCAAATATTTGTCAAGCACACACTGGATATCTCCACGAAACCAGCAGCCTGCGGTTTTACAACATGCTCGATTAGTTGAAGTGGGACGAGGATATCTGGTCTTAGACCTTTGTCGGGAGTGACAATAAAGACATGTACAGGAGATAGACACTAAAAGCTGAAGTAACTCAGAAGGTCTGGACCCGAAACGTCACCCATTCCTTCTCTCCAGAGATGCTGCCTGTCCTGCTGAGTTACTCCAGCTTTTTGTGCCTGTCTTTGGTTTAAACCAGATCTGCAGTTCCTTCTTACACAAGAGATGTACAGGGATGGACATGGTAACTGTCCTTCCTGAAGGAGATAATTTTCTCTATTCTGTTCTGGGATGGGCGAAATATAGATATCTCAGTGCAAAGTGCTGGGAGTGTGATTTAATACTGGGTAATTTCATAATCCAGATCCCATGCAGTGAATAAGATATGGTAGAAAGAGAGAAATTAAGGAAGCATCAAGATTTATAGCAGAAAGAGGGCTGTAATCGGCTTGTGATTTCTCATGCCAACCAAAACCATTTTGATTAAATGTTTACAAAAGAACTGCGGATGCTGGAAAAATCGAAGGTAGACAAAAATGTTAGAGAAACTCAGTGGGTGAAGCAGCATCTATGGAGCGAAGAAATAGGTGACGTTTCAGGTCAAGCCCTTCTTCAGACTGATCAGAGTTTCTCCACCATTTATGTCTAACTTCATTTTGATTCAAACTACTTTCCTGCTCTCCGTCATTGGCTTTATAAGCTATGATTCTTCAAGGATTCATCCAGGTGCCTCCTGGCTTCTATGAGAGTTTCCCTCTCCACTACTCTTTCAGACAGCAAATCCTAGACTCTTCCCCACTTGTCCCATCATTGTCTTTCGGGTGAAGAATTTTCATCAACCCTTAGTCCCTCCGCTAATTGACCAATTGTCTAAACCCTTATTCTATAGTTATTCATCTCCCTTCGGAGAAGCTCCTGTTGATTCTTTCCAGCTCTTTCATATTTATAATGTGTCAAAAATTCAGCACGACTGCTCAATCACTCTGACTAATGCGCATGTCCCTTGAGGAGCCACTGCCACCCAACACTCCCCCCTCTCCATGCCTGGCACACAAATCTCCCTTGTTCTGGATCTCCCTCCGTTGCCCTTGTTCTGGATCTCCCTCAGGTCCCCTTGTTCCAAAGAGAACAAGCCGAGCCCAGCCAGAACATAACTGACCACGAGAACGTCCTCAGAATTCCTTTCCGCAACCCCTCACGTGCTTTCACAACCTCCTCATGAAGCGGCAACCACAACTGCAAGGGGCAACCGATTTCCTTGCCTGACACACCGGAGGATTAAGGCGGTAGGTAGTCACATATTCATTATTTGGATGTTAATACTGTCTTGGTATTTTCTAGGATCTTGGGAATCGTAGAGGGAGCTCTGAATACAGCCAGCTTGCTCCACGCCTGAAAATATAAAAAAGCACACAGCTGAGATTCAACACCTTCCCGCTGAGCACCTTCAGTTATCTCGTACTTCTTTCTTTTGCTTTTTTATTGATGGAACCGCTTTTCTAAGTCGCTATTTTGCAACAAAAGTTTTTTTTTTAAAAATGTTATTCCAGATGGCAAGGATGTATTTTAGCATCTGTCGTGCTCGCTGGTCACAAAGCTCTCCGTCCTGCCTGTGGGCAACATGTCCTCTCTCTCCAGGGGCAGGTACCTCGATCCAAGCTGAATCCCAGAGGGACAGGCACTCAAGATTCATGGACCCTTTTACCTGGACCATCAATGTTTGGTCCAGGAGTGCTCCAAGGAGTTTGTTGCTTGACAGACCCATTATCACCACCCAACCCCACCCTCACATCAGTTGCCCAAAGATCAGGAGAGTTTGACAGCTGGTAAGGAGCAGTTCCTACAAGTATACAGACGGACAGAGTCATAGAGTCTTACAGCGTGGAAACTGGCCCTTTGGCCCAACTTGCCCACACCGGCCAATATGTCCCATCTACACCATATCCCTCTAAACCTCTCCTATCCAAGTACCTTTCAAGATTCAAGATTCAAGGGAGTTTATTGTCATGTGTCCCAGATAGGACAATGAAATACTTGCTTTGCTTCAGCACAACAGAATATAGTAGGCATGAATACAGAACAGATCAGTGTGTCCATATACCATTATATAAATATATACACACATGAATAAATAAACAGATAAGGTGCAAATAAGCAGATATTGATCTATTAATGTTCAGAGTTTTACATACACCTACCACCCTTTGTGAGAAAATGTTCCTTTTAAATCTTTCCTCCCTCACCTTAAACCTATGTTCTCTGGTTTTTGATTCTCCCACTCTGGGCAAGAGATTCTGTGCACCTACCCGATCTATTCCTCTCATGTTTTTGCACATGATTTTGGGATGGAGAAACGGAACACAGAATCTTCGGAAATTGCAGGCATTCCACAAATATCCCTTGTGCAAGCCTGCTCTGTGCAACATCCTCCACTCCGGTTTCCCAATGTGAAATATCCTGATCTCTCCACGAGACGTCAAAACCAATCTCCACCGCGTGCTTGAGTGTCAGACAGAGGGATGGAGAATGTGTGAAAACAGCTCAAACAGAAACAACTCCAATATCTCTCCCCCCCCCCCACTTTCACCCCCCTCATTTTCCTGTGCCCCATCCGGATATACACCCATATCCCTCCTTCCCTCTTCCTCCACCACTCCCTTTCCACCTGTATTCAGTCCAATGGCTTCACGTCTCTTCTATCTTATCTCACGCTTTTCGTCTTTTCAACACTGGCCGTTGTCTAACCATTGTCACTGATTTTCTGCAATCAGTTTTTAATTTGTAATTTGATTGATAATTAAGAAATAAATGATCTGTGGCTTCCACGTGGTGTGAACGTGTCCCTGCTGTTTGTAATAAAACCGGAATTCAGGATGTATCATCAGTTTATACATATTGAACACCGCTACACACAGAAACCCTAGATGAGAACATATTCTGCATACAAATGACTAACCCCTTTGTCAGCCTGTGACGCATTCACCAGTGTCTCGATTGTAAGCATAAAGCATCCAAACCCTTTGGTACATTTCAGCTTGTAAATTGCATCCAGGTATTGATTATCCCGCATGGAAACCCTTGGACTATGTTGCAACTCTCTGCAAGGTGCAACCAACCCCCATGTTCGGGGAGGGGGGGGGGGAAATTGCAATTTTTCAATAACACAAAGCATAGAACACAAAACTTCAGCACAATTGCTAATAAATGCCAGACAAAACTAAAATAAAACTCGACGCATAAATTCTGTAAGAGGGAAATTTGTTCCATAGCTCATATTCAGGTTGTGATTTGTAATTCTGGAGCGGCAAATTTCTGTTACCCAAATAGCCATATGGTAAGGATTATTATTATATTTTTCATGTTACATAAACCTCCCGAATCTGTCAACCAGATTTCATTTCCACTGCACCTTCGGGTGCATGTGAGGAATAATTGTGACTTTGACTTCGATTTTGAGTCTTTAACTCTCTACAAATGATCCAACTCTAATAGAATGGCAGGGCAAGCAGGTCGGGATATTTGTAAACCATGAGATTCTGCAAAGAACTCACTGAATTATGAAGCACTGACTGAAATATAAGGTGTGTGGTATTCTGTAAGGATAGGCCTTAGTGGCACATAGTCCATTTGAACAAGTGTACCCTCAGCTACAAATGTGTTTCCTGTAATCGGCAACATTCCTTGTGACTCAATGAGTGAGATGGAGTGAAATGCATCTAATAACACATGAGTTAACAGCGTGTTGCTGCAAGTACTGATGCAGGCTAGAGATAGCAAAGATGCAAACGAAAGCATGCAACAGGAAGAGGAAGGAGGTAATATAATGCGAGCGCCTAGAATCGCAAGCAGTTGGCTGTGTGTGGGAGGTTTACCACTTATCAGATATTGGGATTTGGTGACTGTTGAGATATCACAACCTCTTCAGTCTTGTACACCTGTCAAAGCTTACATACTTCTCCAGCTGCCAGCCAAAAAGACAACCAGCATCATCAGAGGCCCACACCACCCTGGCCACACACTCATTTCATTCCTACCATTGGGAAGATGATACAGGAGCCAGAAGACTGGAACATTCAGAACAGGAATAGCTACTTCCCTCCAGCCATCTGGCTGTTAAACACTACAACCTTCAAATAAGTTCTGAACGACATAGACTTGGGGACATTAATTTTGTCCTTTTGCACTATTACTGTTTGTTTGTTTTATGTGTGCTCATATATGTACAAACACACATATATACACACACTCATTGAACTTTTTTTCATTTATTATATTGCTTACAGAGTACTATGTTTATATATTCTGTTGTGCTGCTGCAAGTAAGAATTTCATTGTTCTGTTTGGGACATTTGACAATAAAACACACTTGAATCTTGAATAATAACTTACATAGATGGCAGTTTTGTAGTGTTTGAGCTCCAGGAATGGTTTTAGAATGGTCTTGTGGATGGAAGGTAACAACCATAACACAGTCATTCAGGAAAGGAGCGAGAAATCAGGAAACTGTAACTAAGTTATCCTGAGATCAGTCATTGGGATATTATTAAAATTCAACAATAAGGAAATGGCAAACAGGGCCCCTGGGAAACAATCGGCACAAATCAACAAAGAGACTTATGAAAGAGAAGTTATTTTTCATAGAATCATTAGTCCATTATGTCTATCCTTACTTTTGGTTGTGGAGAGGAGATTAATTAAATGAACCTGTAGATGGAATATATTGAGATTTTTGAAAAACATTCAAGAAGTTACCGTGAGATTCTTAAAATAAGCCACTAATTCACGATTACAGCCCTTCACCCTCATACTGACTGAAATATAAAGTTGATAGTGCTTCGTGAGGTGCAGTAAGTATATTGCACAAAACTAGGCCCATGGAATTAGGGTAATACATTAGCATGGATTGGTTCAAGGCAAAAACAAACCAACAAATGACAAGGCCAATATTCCCAAGAATGTATTTCTGGATTTCTGGAGAATGAGAAGAGGCATTTTGTTGGCTGGGAAATACAGAACCATGGGTCATAGAAACTCTAATCATCAGATTATGAATTATTGATAAATTTGATGATCATTTCTTGAATAAAAAGTGAGGGAGCAGAGCAGATCTCCGCAGTCGTTGAGCAGTTGTGCATGTGACAAATAAAACAGCATTGAAGCATTGATCTTACTGAACGACTGCACGGACTTGTAGACCTTCTGACGGCCTCCTGCTGCCCTTACCTTAAACTTTCTTAGAAGCAATTAAAATAGTTCATTGTGAGTTCTGGATGGTTTAGGCAGAATTCAATGAGAATTTACCCCCAACTGCTGCACAGATGATGCTGTAATAATTAGTTGCCACCGGTCATGCAAATTTAAATGCAATCAGTGGATAATCACGTTGAGGCCTGTTAAATGCCGAGACGTAAAGAAGGGACTCGCTTTGTACTGAAAATAATGTCACAAGTTTCCTCATGACAGAAAACTGAGTCCTGATTCGTGCGGTTCTGAGGTTGTCTTTTAGTTTCTTAGTTCAGAGATGCAGCATGGAAGTAGGCACATTGGCCCACCGAGTCCACACTGACCACTGATCACCCATTCATTCCCCACATCCTTCCTGTCGAGAGGCAACCAGAACTGCACATAATGCTCCAAATGTGGCTTCACCAGTTGTCTAAAGCCGTAATATGACTTCCTGACTCTTATACTCAACGCTCTGACTAATCAAGGCATGCCAGGCACCCCTCCCACTTCATCATCGACTCTCTACACACTAGGGACAATTTAATAGGGGAAAATTAACGTGCAGACCCGCACATGGGAGGAAGCCTTGGTGGTCACAGGGAGAACGTGCAAACTCTGCACAGACGGCACCCGAGCTCAGGATCGGACCCAGGCCTCTGGGGCTGTGCGGCAGCAGCTCTACCCGCTGCGCCACTGTACCGCGGTGTCATCTCCTTCTGGAGGCACTCCCTCTTTGCTGTTGTAGTAATCTGACTTCACTACATTACAGTTCACACACTAACCCCAACTATGAACTGTCTTTGGTAACGCTAATAACTTTGGGCTTTCTTTTGCACCGGCATTGTGGTTATTGAATTGTTGTTTATTATATACCATCTGGGTATTGTGTTTACTGGCCTATTATACTGTTGCAGTAAGAATTTCATTGTTCCGTTGTCAGTACGTAATACAATTAAACACACTTGACTCTTTTAGTCCACAATGGTGGGGTTAAAAGATTCCATCACCTTTTGGAAATGGAATCTCCTCCACCTTCTTGACGATAAGTATTCCGCAACGACCATCGTGTTTAAAAAAATCCCTCGTCATTGTCGCATGAATGTCCTTGGCACTTTGTTGTACTGAAATTGGCTGCTGTGTTTCGAACATCATGTCTATATATTTGCTTTGTATTTCATTGACTCTGGGACCTCCAGAGGCCATGAGAGAACTGGAGAAATGGTGCGGGGGAGAGAGAAGACTTTGCCTTCCATCACAGTGAGGAGGAGATTCACTGTGATGGATGTTTGTGTCAATTGAATTGTTTGTGTGTTTTTTATGAATTGTTCTGGTTGTAGAAACGGAGTTTCGTTCGAGCCTCTCTGAGGTTCGAATGACAAGTAATAAAATCAAATCAAATCAAATCAAATTAAATTATAAATCTTTCGTTAGCATCTAACTTGTCCTTAAATTGACAATTTATTTGCTCGAAATGAAGACTTGAACTCATTCACTTCTTTTTGCGAAGGAGGGTTTGACTGTTGCTGCTTTTAAATATATTTATCAGAGAAACCACTGATAAGAACAGCTCACGGCTGATTGGTTGATAAAGTCAGTTAGCGCTCACGTATCAGCCTCTAATCTCCACCTTCGTCTTCCAACACAGCGACCAAGCGAGGTCCTCTCACCCGCCTTCAGATAAACCCAGCTCGTTACCAGCCAGGTATCCCGTAGGGAAAGGGTTAATCTATTGCTTGCGTGCCAACTTTCATTGAAAAGCGATGGTTCAATCTTTCTGAAATGAACTTATTTCGACATTTGAAGTTGTTTTGCTACCTTCAAATATTCTTTAATGATTTTGCTGCATTGCAGCACTGACTCTCTTCTGAAGTCCCTCATTGAAGATAGTCAACATTGTGACATCTTGAATGAAAGGTGCCGAAGAACATTATCCCTTCAACCTCTGTTGCTGGTTGGCATTTCTCTTTCAACCACTTTGATCGTGCTGCTCTGCATGATGTTCACATAATTCATTCTGTGCGCTCTTAAATTTACGGGATGATAAATGGTATCAGGACCTGGTGAGGGGTGTGTAAAGATACAAAGTAGGTACATCCCTTTTATCTTAGCTTATTTTACTTTCTTCTATTTTCTGTCTTCTATTTTTTTTTCCTTCTTTTCCTTTGTTTTTCTTTTTTAGTCTTTCTTGTGTCTTACGTTTCTAAGGGTTCTTCCTGATCACTCCTTCACGCACTTACTATGCTATCTAACTCTCTCTATTCTTCTTAATCTTCTTCTTCTTAAAGTATAAAATAAGAAGTGGCACAGGAAATGTATTATGTTATTTTTGGCTTATATCATTGTAATGTACATTACTTCTCATAAAGAAAATTTAAAAAATAAATTAAAAATTAACGGGAGTAATGTTGACATTATGGTGTAAAAGATACAAATGAGCAGCTTAAATGACATTCAATACTCCCGTACCGTACAGAAATTTCAAAGAGCAACCTTGCATTTTGTTTGTTGTTACAACTGAAATATGATCGAATCATCAAACGATCATGGCAGTGAAATGTTTGTTATATTCACATAGTACATGTAAGGGAACTAAACTGGGTGTTAGATACGCTGCACCACTGCTTTACAGTCACTAGCGTCTTGTCCCAAACACTTAAAAAGTTAAGGATTTCAGAGTAAAGATCATGTAGCTCCCGGATCAAAAGGTCATAAGTAATAAGTGCAGAATTATGCCATTTGGCCCATCAAGTCTACTCCACCATTCAATTGTGGCTGATCTATCTCTCCCTCCTAAAACAATTCTCCTGCCTTCTCCCCATAACCCCTGACACACGTACTAATCAAGAATCTATCTATCTCTGCCTTAAAAATATTAATTGACGGCCTCCACAGCCTTCTGCGGCAAAGAATTCCACAGATTCGTCACCCTCTAACTAAAGAAATTCCTTCTCATCTCCTTCCTAAAGGACCGTCCTTAAATTAATCTTAGTTTAATATTATTGTCTAATCAGCCCCGATGGTCATTTATACACTTTATGAAATCCAGGAAAATCTGTCATCCATTCTCACCATTTAACCTTTAGACTCGATATTGTTCTGGTAATCTGCACAATGCGCTGTTCAATGCCCATACACGTTCACCATGGTGTATTATCCAGGAGGAAACATAATACACTGAGTATAAGCTAACTGGACATTTGCACAGTTGGAGTCTAAATTCCCCCATTGTTATGTTTACCCCAATATTTGGACCAATATCTCATTACACAATTTTCTTAATTTTTTTGTTCTATCCTACACCAGTCTATTTGGACCTGACTGTTTTTGGATTTCTCACCATTTCGAAAAATAGCAATGCTATATAATAAAAACTATCGTTAATTTGCGTTGAAATTCATTTGCAAGTAATTCACCCGACCATTTCAGATTAGAAATTGTTTTTCATAATTACGTTGGTTCTTGCAACACTGCTTTAAAAGCCACTTTGTTTTATACAATTGTATTTCTATCTCGCGATTAATAGTTCATAAACAGTCCATAAATTGATGAAGTTCTAACAGAGACAAGTCCTGCCCCTTTTGATCTCTCATTCATTAATCAAAGGCTCCAGTAATTTCTCATCAATTAATTTGAGAAAATAGGTATGCAATTACTTGGCAGTGTAATCAACGTTGCGGGGGAACAGCTTGTGTTAATAAATTATAATTCTGAAAATGAGGAGAAGATTTTTACCAAATAACTTTTATTTTTACGAGGATGTTTCCGTAACCGGCTTCCATCTCTGCACAGGTATCTTTGCTCCGCTATGGGATCTTTGGTGCGGACACGGAAGCTTTGGTTACAGAAATGGGGCCGAAAATTACCCATGAATCTGCCCATGACCGTACTACGTCTTTTTCTCGAGTAATCTATTTTGCGCGCTATAGGATCTTTGCTGTAAAGTATATGCTATTCACTCAAGGTTGTGAACTATGACCCATGACCCCGTGACTCATTTTCTATTTCTGTTATTTTCAGGGATCAGCGAGGCACAGATAAGTAAGTGATATTTTCTGTATCATAAAGAGCGACTTAACTTTTGAAGAGATACTATTCGAGCTAAACCTGCTTTCAACAGGGACCAGAGACAATGTTTTCATAATTACATGGCAGAGTATAGATTATTTACACTCTTAAGGGTTTGAGTGGTAAAGCTCAACAAGGAATTAATCCTTTCGACAAGCAATAGACGTGCAGCTCTGATTGCCACCCATCAAGATCAGTGGATCATTAGGTGGGCATCAATAATGTCCTTTAGCACAGAGGTACAAATCCCCCGATGGAAATGCGATTGGGGATTAGTGTACAAATGTGGTTGGATATTTCACAAACATTTCCTGATCCAAAGGTTATTCATACAGAATAAGGGAAGATGTATTGAACTGACTATAACTGTGGACTATGAATCAATGGCATCAGTGGGTTCAAAAACCCATTCCATTAGTAGGATTCCTACCACTATGATGGATGGAGCATGGGTAGAGCTCGTGAAGCAAGGAATTGTTCAGCTCCCCTTTAGATTTAAATCTCTTGAATTTCTTCCAGGCTTGAAGCACAAGCTCAATGATTGCATCTTATGGCCTTGGGTTTCAGATCAGCTGTTGTGCCACTGCTCTTACACCTGCCGATTTGGTGATCAGTCTCAGGCTGGGTCCTGTGCGGGGTGGGTGAGGAGGGAGGAGGTTGGCAGAGAGGTTGATTACTTGTGGAAAAGGAATGAGAAACCAGAGCCCAGAGAAATCATTGTTGGCATGTTAGTCACTATGTCTCCTACATTAAGACAGTGACTACATTGAGGTGATGAAAGGTGCTGTAGAGATGCAACTCATTCTGTCCTTTCTTAGATATCATACCCAGTGGATCAACTCTCAAGCTCCAGTGTGTTAGCAATGGGAATGTAACAATCGATTACGGCGGAGATGTCAAGGACACGTACTCCTCCTCACGAACATTACGGACTGATGCGGACACAGCGATATACGGCTGCTCTGGTTCCCCAGATTCTACCTTCGTCTTCATGAAAGGTAAGTTACACGTTACAAAGTCTCTTTTTTTAGTTTAGTTTAGAGATACAGCGTGGAAACAGGCCTTTCAACCCACCGAGTCCACGCCGACCAACGATCACCCTGTACACTAGTTCAACCCTACACACCAGGGACAATTTACAGAAGCCAATTTAAACCTGTGCGTCTTTGGAGTATGGGAGGAAACCGGAGCACCTGGAGAAAACCCACACAGTCACAGGGAGAATGTACAGACAGCCCCCGTAGTCAGTTCAAACCCAGATCTCTGGCGTTGTAAGGCAGCACCTCTTCCACTGCACCGCTGTGCCGATCTCTTCTGACTTTCGACAGTGTCTGCCACAAGGTGGTCATGCTACCTGACTGCTAAAGGGCCTGTCCCACTGTACGAGGTAATTCAAGAGTTCTCCCGAGTATCCCCTGTTTCAAACTCGGAGAATTACGGTAATAGCTGCTCGTAGGTACTCAGAGCTCTCGTGGACATTTTTCAACATGTTGAAAAATGTCCACGAGCTTACCGCGTTTCCCGAATACCTGCCGTTAGCATTACGAGCCGCTAAGAGACGTCCCGAGCTCCGACATACCCGCTACGTACATTCTATGTCCTTACCACGAGTTTGATTTTTTTTTAAACTCAGAAGAGCTCTTGAATTACCTCATACAGTGGGACAGGCCCTTAACGTAGGAGCCTAGACTATCAAACCACAGGGGTACAGGAATTTACATGAGAGTCATTTATGAAAATCATTTCTCATGCACATGAGAACATTTCTAAAATTAAAAACTATAGATTAAGAAAACAAACACTATTAAAGCGATGAGCTTGAAGCCACTGGATTGTTATAAAAACCCACCTAGTTCATTTATACCCTTCAGAAACAGAAACTTGGTCACAGGATGCTGGTTTACAAAATAAAACCAAAGTGCTGGGGTAACTCAGTAGGTCAGGCAGCATCTCTGAAGGACATGGGTAAGTGACATTTCGGGCCAGGAACTTTCTGGAAGCTTTCTGGAAGATAAGAAAACTTACTCAGCTCACAATGCGATCCAGACCACAGCTGTGTATTCAATAAGATGCTGGATTCAATGCTATTAAGGACAGCCAATATTAATTGAACTAGTTAACCAACAAATGTTATGAATGCCTTTCAATGGAGTAGACCAGTTGACCCCTCAGGATTGTGTTGTGTCTGTGGAGAAAGTCCCGCAAGCAGTCTGAAGAAGTTCATTGGCTATATTTAAGAGGGAGTTAGATGTGGCCCTTGTGGCTAAGGGGATCAGAGGGTATGGAGAGAAGGCAGGTACGGGATACTGAGTTAGATGATCAGCCATGATCATATTGAATGGCGGTGCAGGCTCGAAGGGCCGAATGGCCTACTCTTGCACCTAATTTCTATGTTTCTATGTTTCTAAGGGTCTCGACCTGAAACGTCGCCTATCTCCTTCACTCCTCAGATGCTGCTGCACCCGTTGAGTTTCTCCAGCTTTTTGTGTAACCCACAAACCATTTGTATGAGGCAAACTACACAAGCAATAACGCTGTGAGTCATACTGATTCTAAAAGGTTTGTTTGTGTAGAAAAGAACTGCAGATGCTGATTTAAACCAAAGATAGACACAAAAAGCTGGAGTAACTCAATGGGACAGGCAGCATATCTGGAGAGAAGGAATGGTGACATTTCGGGTCGAGACCCTTCTATCAGATAAAATCACCACTTCTTCTTTTCCCCTTGGGTATTGATAGATGAAACTCATGATAAAGGTTCCAGTTTTTATTCAATGTGTTGAATTAGCCGAGCTCAAGCTGGGTAACAGCAAGGTGGCATATAACAGTGACTTACACAGCACCTCAGTGTCAGTCAGCCAAGGATTAACCTTCAATTTCCTCCATGAGGGTCAACAACCTCGAATGAAGAACATAGAACATGGAACGGTACAGCACAAGAACAGGCCCTTCGGCCCGCAGCGTCTATGCCCAACATGGTGCCACATTAAATGTGCCTGCACATGTTCCATATTCCTTCATTCCCTGCATTTCCATATTAAAGCCTCTTTAGTGTAAATTTCATGTCTATTTCCACTACCACCCTGGCAGTGTGTTCCAGGTACACTGTGTAAACAAATTGTCTGCGCATCTCCTTTAAGCTTCAATTCAATTCAATCTTTAATTGTCATTGTGCAGTGTACAATACAGAGACAACGAAATGCAGTTGGTATCTCCGAAGGGCGAACTGACCTTGCACAGTAGTATGAGTATATACATCTATACATATACAGTGGGATCCGTACAATTTGCTGGTGATTGGATAGTCCGTGGGGGGGGGAGACAGGCAGTCATTGAGGTTCACCCCTCTAACCTTAAAGCTCTCTAGTATTTAACATCTCTTCGCTGGGAAAAAAGAGCCTTACTGTCTACCCTATCAATGCCTCTCGCACGTTTATAACCTTCCATCAGGTCTCCCCTCAGTTGCCAAAGCTCCAGAAAAGACAATGCAAGTTTGTCTAACCTCTCCTTATAGCTAATAGCCTCTAATCCAGACAGCATTCTGCTAACCTCTGTGCATCGCATCCAAATCCCCCACATCCTTCCTGTAATGGTGCGACTAGAATTGCACATAATGCTCCAAATGCGGCCTAACCAAAGCTGTCTGAAGCTGCAACATGACTTCCTGACTCTGCGACTCAATGCACTGACTGATGTAGGCAAGCATAACATACACGTTCTTTAATACTCTATCTACGCACGTTACTACTTTCAGGAAACTCTGGACCTGAATTTCACGATCTCTCTGTACATCAATCCTCTTTATACCAATTGTTATCAACATGTTCTGGGTATCTTGGTGAGGTTCTGCACCTCCGAGGGATGAGGAGAGAACATGTAGTGATTCACCTTCAGCTTGTTGTTGCATCTATTCTTTTTCACTGGTTTAACATGTGTTTTGAAGAGTAAAGATGGTTTAGTTTAGAGGTACAGCGTGGAAACAGGCCCTTCATCCCACCGAGTCCACGCCGACCAGCGATCCCCGTACACTAGCATTATCCTACACACTAGGATAGTGTGTACCCTACACACACTATCCAATGCACACTTGCAGAAGCCACTTAACCTACAAACCTGTACGTCTTTAGAATGTGTGAAGAAACCGGAGCACCCGGAGTTAACCCATGCGGTCATGGGGAGAATAGATAAAAGACAATAGACGATAGACAATAGGTGCAGGAGTAGGCCATTTGGCCCTTCGAGCCAGCACCACCATTCAATGGGATCATGGCTGATCATCCCCAATCAGTACCCCGTTCCTGCCTTCTCCCCATATCCCCTGACTCCGCTATTTTTAAGAGCCCTATCTAGCTCTCTCTTGAAAGCATCCAGAAAACCTGCCTCCACCGCCCTTTGAGGCAGAGAATTCCACAGACTCACCACTCTCTGTGAGAAAAAGTCCTCGTCTCCGTTCTAAATAGCTTACTCCTTATTCTTAAACTGTGGCCCCTGGTTCTGGACTCCCCCAACATCGGGAACATGTTTCCTGCCTCTAGTGTGTCTAAAGGGCCTGTCCCACCAGCATGCGATTCCACGCAGTGAGCGCGACCAAACCGGCAGTGGGGGCCGCGCGGAGGTCGGGTGATCCCCTGTACAGGGCCGTTCCCACCAGCATGCGCCTGCATGCGGCAAGCGCGACCAAACCGGCAGTAGGGGCCGCGCGGAGGTCGGGTGCGTGGCACACCGCGGCGCAAAGTGAGGCGAACTTGGAGCGAAGTCTTAAAGGTAAGTTCGCCAGGACAGAGAGGGGCACACAGAGAGGGGCACAGAGGCACAAACACAGAGAGAGGCACGGAGCCACACACAGAGAGGGTCCCGGAGGCACCTACAGATAGGTTCACGGAGGCACCATGTCGAGGCGGTGCGTAATGCGTTGAGGCGACTGCGAGCCGACAAGCCGTTGCCGCGCGGAATTTTTGAACATGGTCAGTTTTTCGGAGCCCCGTGCGATGTCGGGACGAACTCCGCACAATTCCGCACGGCTCCGGCGATCGAAGTGGGACCGGCCCCGCAACGCCGGACGGCTCAAGCGACCACGTTAGATCGCGCTCATCGCATGGAGTTGCATGCTGGTGGGACAGGCCCTTAAGCCCTTAACAATCTTATATGTTTCAATGAGATCCCCTCTCATCCTAAACTCCAGAGTGTACAAGCCCAGCTGCTCCATTCTCTCAGCATATGACAGTCCCGCCATCCCGGGAATTAACCTTGGAATGTATAAACTCCATACAGACAGGACACGTGGAGGGGATCAAACTTGGTTCTTTAGCGCTGTAAAGCAGCAGTATATGGCTGCTCCACCATACCGCCCTTAGATTTAGA
Organism: Raja brachyura; assembly: GCA_963514005.1. The sequence goes on along the minus strand of OY740806.1, from coordinate 23,761,039 downwards.
CTTCTGTTTAATCTTTCATCTACTCCTTTTTTCAGCTTGTCGGAATTGTGTGGAAGTTGATTCAGGGACCATGGCGGGGCTTGTGATTGGAGACCTCATCGCCACACTTCTCATCGCTGTGGCCGTTTTCTGTGTTGCCAGCCCACCCAAAGTCAGGATTCATCGAGGTAGGACAGGCTGGTGTTGTCTGGCCGTTTGACACAGTAACTCTTAATTCAATGGAGATAAGAAGCCGCTGCACCGTGAAACTCTGGCGTTCATTGTTTGACCACGGACATTAACAACCTCAACTAAATGTTATTCTACATTGTGGATGCTATTACTGGCGAGGTGCAGAGATCGCTCAGATATAAGGTAGACACAAAATGCTGAAGTAATTCAGCGGGTGAGGCAGCATCTCTGGAGAGGAGGAACGGGCGACATTCTGGGTCAAGACCCTTCTTCAGACTGATGAAGGTTCACGACCCGAAATGTCACCCACTCCTTCTCTCCAGAGATGCTGCCTCACCCGCTGAGTTACTCCAGCATTTTGTGTCTACCTTCCATTGAAACCTGCATCTGCAGTTCTTTCTTACACATTTTGCTCAGATATAATGTCTGAAGACAGGAATGGGGTTCCATGGTAATATTACCGCTAGGGTATTGATGCTGTGTTGTTTTACATTGAATGAAAAACTTTATTTGTACGATCTTCGGTAAAAACAATCCACACATGAGTAACATCAAGCCACGCACAAGGACATCAGTTCGTGCAAAGAGAGATATAACCAGAGTTCAAAATATGGTGCTATAGTGTTACAGAGAAAGTGAATACATGCGTAAGGGCCACAATGACGTAGGTTGCAAGACTTGGTGGTACACGCCTTCAAACATTTGTATCTTCTGCTCGATGGGATAAGGGAGAAGTAATGAAGTAGTAAGTGAAATATAGATGGAGTCAATGGCGGGGGCAGGGGAGGGGGGCTGGTTAGATTGATAGACCAGGCTGCATCCACAACTCTCTGTGGTCTTAAGCAGAACTGCTGCCAAAAACAAATGATGATGCAACCCAAATTGCTGTTGTCTGTGGTGCATCTATAGAAATTGGTAAGAGGCACGTTGAATTCCCTTTGCCCTCTGAGGGGGTTGGGACATTGGTGAGCCTTCTTGGCTGTTGCATCAATGTAGTTGAACCTCATGTCCTATCACTGTCGCTGTTATGCTGTGGAAATGGAAGACTTTTTATTCTTGTTAATGACTGTTCTCTCTCCTTCTGTGCAGCTTTTGATCGACAGGCGCTAATTCCGAATGAAGCACTTTACTCAGTAAGTCATGGACTTGGTGTGAAATATCTCATGCATATGCCTGTGATGCCGCTTAAGTGTCAGGGCAGACACTCAATGAGCACTAAAGCCAATGAGGAGAATAAACATGAAGGCCAATCCAAATCAACTCTTGAATGGCCCAGAAAGTAAACAGGGTGGAAATTGCTTTTAAAGTCAGGGTTTGGTTTAGTTTAGTTTAGTTTGGAGATACAGCACTAAAACAGGCCCTTCGGCCCACAGAGACTGTACCGACCAGCGATCCCCATTCATTAACACTATCCTACACACACTGGGGACAATTTTACACATATACCAAGCCAATTAACTTACATACCTGTATTTCTTTGGAGGGAAGGTTTAAAGGAGATGTGCGGGGCATGTTTTTCACACAGTGGGTGTTGAGTGTTTGAAATACCCTGCCAGGAGTGGTGGTGGAATTAGATACAATAGTGACATGTAAGAGGCTTTTGAATAGGCACATGGAATTCAGGGAGTGGAGGCATTGGAAGATGATATATGACACAGATTCCAAAATTGCAATTGCTAACTGCTTGTCTTTTGGTTCCAGGGAATCAAACAAGGCGACAGACAGGAATACAGCAAACTGAAGATTAAGGGCAAGGAATAAGTTCATTGCTGTTTCATTAAAAAGACGATTCTTCGATCTGTTCCTTACTGCAATTTCAAATGTTAATAGCATGTTTTTAAACAATTAGGATCTGATTCCTGGCGAGATAGTGTTTAGGAGCAGATGTTAGCAGATATAATAAAAAGAGAAAATGCTGGAAGTACTCAGAAGGCGTGGCGGCAAATTCGGAGACCCTACTTGGGCGTCGTTTGCGAGTCATTTACACGACAGGCCGGTAGCGACTGTCACGCAAAAATCGTCCAACAGTACGACAGTCGCGCGGCAAGTGCTCTTGAGGTCCCTGCTTCTTTTGGGAGCCATTTGCGATGTCGTTCGTACTTAGTCCGATCTCCGTGGCAAGGATTTTCCCAGTGAAAATTTTCAAAACTACGCGCGCTTTATAACCGGGTGGTCACGTGGTGCGGCGTTCGGGCGGCACATGGTTACGGACGTTGACGCACGGTGACGCATAATAAATTAGCATAGGCAATGTTCGTGCATCACTGTGTGTAACCATGCGTCACCACGCACTACACGTGCGCCATCAGTACATCAGCGTGCGCAAGGGATACGTCATGCAGGTGGCGTGTGAAGATTTTGAGCACTGCAAAATCCTGGGGCGCCGCGCATTACCGCGTTTCACTGCATACGCCACCATGCCTCGCCATGCACCATGCTCGCGTCACGACGCGTCAAACAATTTTTAGGATGTAGCATAAATGACGCACAAATGACTCCCAAGTGGGACAGGCCCTTAACAGTTCACATTTCAGGCTGATTTGCATTTCAAAGATAGACATAAAGTGCTGGTGTAACTCAACGGGTCAGGAAGCATCAGAGAAAAAGGATGCGTGACGTTTCGGGTTGGGACTCTTCTTCAGGCTGAAAGGTGGGGGGGTGGGGAGGGGAAAGAGTTGGAGGCAAGAGCAGACAAGGATTAATCAGGACCAGCTACAAATGATCTCAGGCAGGGCGTTGCCCGGTCGGCCCATTGTTGGCCGAGGAAGGTGTCATCTCCAGAGAAACATTGATTTTGTCGCCACGATGTTTGTATCGGAGAACAAGGATAAGAATTGTGCCTTTGCCACAGAACGGGGAAGATTGTGGGATAGTGATAGAGATTGATAGTGGGAAATGGAGGGAATATTTGCGATAGGATCAAAGGCAGGATTAATTAACGGTGATAGATGCAAATGGGATGGTAAATAGGACTAGCAAAAAGAAAAAGATAGGTCTGTTGTGGATGGCAACAACATAGTCTTCGCTTAAAGCAGCTACTTAAAAAAAGGGAGCAGATTTAAAATTATCGAGATACATTTTAAGACTGAGAGGATGTAAAATCCTAATAAAATAATTTCCTTTCCTGATGAATATTTCCAACAATTTAAGTTTTTATTTCAGACATTGTAGATCAGTGTTATTTTGCTTTGTATTTGTGCCACACACAATAAACTGCGTTTTACCTGTACATCTCATTGGTATTTCCAGATGTAGAGGACTCAATCTAAACCACTATGCACTCTTCACTATTCCGCTGCTTAGCACTGGTTGAAGGCAGGCAGTGTTGGTGTACTCACTGATATCCTCATTGACCCAACTGAATGGCATTTGAAATCACAGCCAGGCTTCTCCTGAACAGATACAACCCCAAAAGAACAGCACACACAATGTGGATAGGTGTTTGTTTTGGATTGGGATGCCTACTTTGAAGAGGTTCTCCGCTCTCCATGTTCTTCAGGGGATGCTGATTGACCCATCGAGTAACTCCAGCACATTGTGTCCATTTTTGTGAACTAGCATCTGCAGTCTCTCGTTTCTACGCCTGGACAAAGGAAGAGAGTTAGCCTTTACGCACTGAACGATTTTCATTGTTTGAGGATAAGAATCCCAAGGAAATTGAAGTCCTAAATGTGTGCATTTGTTATAGAATGAACAGGGATTATTAGAAATACATATGAATTTGTGCTTATACTTGTCACTTGCTTATACTCCATATTCTGTGCAGAAATCAACCATTGTATCTTTAGGCAGTGCAGACCCTATATTATAAAAATAAAATTTTACAAGCCACAGAGTCTTCAATAGTAATTAGGAAACTCGAGCTCTGGGAACAGCATGGTGTAACTAGGTGGTGATGGCCAGGAGAGCAAAATTCTTAGCCATGTGAAAAATGTTAATATTAAAGTTGACTCTACAAATAAACCATTACTAATCGGAAGAGATAGTTTTAACCACATGTGTGGATGCTGGCTGTCATGCTCTCACACCTCCAGCCACAGTGTGAACTGAGGGGCAGACAATGTTATGGGGGTGTTCGGGTAACTTGAGACAAAATAATAACTGGTGGCCAATGATTTTCTCAAACAAGGTCAGCTGTCAGCTGTCTTGTGGATGGCGGAGAAAAAGTTTCAGTCTTTTTAACAGCTGGGAAGTAAGTGAGCCAGAGTTCATGAGGCCTGATGGAGATCCAAGGAACTACAAGTGCTGGAATCTAGAGGAAATGCAAAGTGCTGGAAGAACGCAGCAGGTCAGGCAGCATCTGTGGAGGGAATTGTCAGATGACGTTTTGGGATGGTTCAGGTCTGAAAAGAGGACTTGACCTGAAATGTTGTCTGTCCATTCCCTCCACAGGTGCTGCCTGATCCGTTGAGTTCCTCCACTACTTTACATATGTTTAAAAAGAATTAATGTACACAACAGGCACAGTGTACACAGTGGTAGAGTTGCTGCCTTACAGTGCTTGCAGCGCCGGAGACCCAGGTTCGATCCCGACTACGGGTGCTGTCTGTACGAAGTTTGTACTTCTCCCCGTGACCTGCAAATGTTTTCTCCTAGATCTTCGGTTTCCTCCCACACTCCAAAGACGTACAGGTTTGTAGGTAAATTGGCTTGGTATAAACATAAAATTGTCCCTAGTGTGTGTAGGATAGTGTTAATGTGCGGGGATCGCTGGTCGGCGCGGACCCGGTGGGCCAAAGGGCCTGTTTCCGCGCTGAATCTCTAAACTAAACTGAACTGGGAGTCAAAACTGAGGCCTAGACGTAAGTTACAAAGCCTGAGACAGGAAATAGATGGACAATATCTTTACAAAGCTTTGAATGATATTTAGTATTTGCAACTACATAGAAACCAACAAACGGATAGAGGTCCAGCCTATTTGGGATTCTACATGCAGAAAGCCTCGCCTGGGGAGGTGCAGCTCGCTGTAATGTTCTGCTACAGACACTGGCAGGGTGCAGGAAGGCATGGGTGGAGGGGTGGGAACACTGGCTTTGTGAACAACCAATCTCAGATCATTTCTGCAAAAGGGTTGACACAGTTAAACAACGATAACAAAGAAATGAACATCAGACAAACACAAGGCCATGCCGCTCTGGAGAACAGGACAAGAATGCATGTCGACCGAACTGCAGATCGCACGGCAAGCTCAGACTGGGAGGAGGTTCGCAAGTTGAAAGTGAAGACAAAGTGAAGAGATTGAATAGAGAAGAAATAAAGGCAGAAGACCCAGACACAGAAGCAGACAGACAGACATGTTTGCGGGCACACTGGGTGCTGGTCTGTGTACAGTGACTGGATGGGCCAGTTTCCAGAGAAATGAAATCCACTCTCCCCACCAGATCAGAAAGAATATACAGTAACTCCAGTTCCTTCAACCTCACACTAAAACTGGATCTGGGAGCGAAAGGAACATCTGAGGAAGGGGCTCAACCTGAGACGTTCTCCATAGATGCTGCCCGACCTGCTGTGTTACTCCAGACCTTTGTGTGCTATCATATCTCTCTGGTTACATGTAAAGTTTCCCCAGTAAATTTAAAAGAAGATTACTGTAGATCCCAAAGGAAATGTCTTGAAACAAAGCAACATCATGGTGCCAATGTCTGGAGGAGGTGATATTTTACAACTCAATGTCGTCCAGTCCAAGAAACCTACAAAGGGAAAGTTTACTGCACGTTCTACATCACAGCAATGCAAGGAAAGGAAATTGGGTCGTACATTCTATTTGTGTTCAAACTCTTTATGTAAAAAGGAAGAGAAAAACAAAAGAAAAAATGGTAACTTTATATGGAAAGGTGATATTTTGGGTCAAGACCCTTCCTCAGACTAAATATAATGTGCCGGAAGAACTCAGCATCAGGCAGCATCTGTGGAGGGAATTGACAGACTATGTTTTGGGTCCGGTTGGGTCTAAAAAAGAGCCCAAAACGTCGTCAGTCCTTTCCCTTTATAGATGCTGCCTGATCCCTTGAGTTCCTCCAGCACTTGACATAAAGCTTGATGGGATCTTTAACAAAATCACCACACATATTAAAAAATCAGCCCAGACATGAGTTTCAAAGCCCGAGACAGGAAACAGGTGGGCAATTTCTTAATAAAGTTGAAAATATGCTCGGTAATTACAAATTCTTAGAAACCATCAAGGGGATTTGGAATTCCGCCTATTTGGACTTCAGTAAACCAAGACATGCAGGAGCAAGGGTCTTGATCCAAAGCATCACCTATTCATATTCTCCAGAGATGCTACTTGACTTGCTGAGTTACTCCAGCACTTTGTGCCCTTTTGTGTATTAATCAGCATCTGCAGTTCTTTGTTTTTACAAGTGGTAACTTTACCATCTGGGGCGTGAGACTTTACACTGAGGAATAAGGAAATGGCAGAACATTTTGACAAATATGTTATGGCTGCCTTCACAGAAGAAGTCCCAGATATAATGGAGAACGCCAGAACCAGAGTGAATAAAATAAGCAATAATGAGCAATAATTTTACAGAGATGAATGGGACTGAAAGGCAATAAATTCCCAGGGAATGATGACCTGCTCCGCAAGGTTTTGTAGACGATTGCGATAAAAGCACTGAGTAAACTTTGGCAGTTAGTGTGTATTGGAATGAGCTTTTCATACTACACCAGGTGCTTGCTTCACTCTGCAGGTGCATGTCTCACCTAAAGCCCTGGGAGCAGACCTGCTACAGGATGGCAAAAGGCGTCAGTTGTATTTTGAAATATTCACGTTGACAAAAACACAAAAATGCGACAGGATTATATGAACCGACCCATCGAGCATGGCCATCATTCGATATGATCATGGCCGATCAGCTCCAGGTTTTATTTTAAACAACTTGCATGTCATTGCTCAATAAGAACAGAACAAACATGAATAACAGAAACATGAGTAAAGTAGACAATAGAGAATAGACCATAGACAATAGGTGCAGGAGTAGGCCCTTCGGCCCTTCGAGCCATTCAATATGGTCTTGGCTGATCATCCACAATCAGTACCTCGTTCCTGCCTTCTCCCCATATCCCCTGACTCCGCTATCTTTAAGAGCTCTATCTAACTCTCTCTTGAAACAATACTCATGCCCACTCCCCAATTCAACACAACCTTTCACCTCAGTGCCACTATCCCGCCTTAACCCTCTATCCCTCCATACCCTTAATATCTAAATATCAATTGATTCTTTTCTTTAGTTACTTTTATCATTATTTTCTTTCACCAGTCACTCCTAATGTGTGGTATCTCCTCATCATGTTCCAGTTTTCTTCTTTAACAAGTTTGTTTCTGCCTTTAAATATGACACAAAAAAAGAAATTCAGTTGCTAGAAATCTAGCAATAGTTGCATCGTGGCTTGGTTCGGCAACTTGAGCGCCCAGGAGCGGAAAAGACTACAAAACGTAGTAAACACTGCCCAGTCCATCATCGGCTCTGACCTCCCTACCATCGAGGGGATCTATCACAGTCGCTGCCTCAAAAAGGCTGACAGCATTATCAAGGACCCACACCATCCTGGCCACACACTCATCTCCCTGCTACCTTCAGGTAGAAGGTACAGGAGCATGAAATCTGCAACATCCAGGTTCAGGAATAGCTACTTCCCCACAGCCATCAGGCTATTAAACTCAACTGAAACAAATCTCTGAACATTAATAGGCCATTATCTGTTTATTTGCACTTTATCTGCTTATTCATTTATGTGTGTATATATTTATATAATGGTATATGGACACACTGATCTGTTCCGTATTCATGCCTACTATATTCTGTTGTGCTGAAACAAAGCAAGAATGTCATTGTCCTATCTGGGCCACATGACAATAAACTATCTTGACTTGACTCATTATAAGTTCATAAGTCATAGGAGCAGAATTAGACCATTAGACCGGTCCATCGAGTCTACGTCATTCAAGCCTGGCTAATCCATCATTCCCTCTCATCCACATTCTTCTGCCTCCACCAACCCCCCCCCCCCCCACCCCCCCACAAAATGATCCAACCTTTGCATCTTGATATAACTTTTAATTTACCTTTCGTATCACAATCATGTCCTAGATGTATCTACTATCATTACCACCAACAAAAGGGTTCATTTCAATCTTGTGAAAATAAATATTTCAACCAATACACTTACTGTCCCAGAGTAAGAAATAGGGAACATTCTTTGGTTACAAAAATGGGGAAAATGGTGCATGTCACTGGTAATCCTACACACTGTATCATTGATGATCCTACATGTCATCGGCTGGCAACTCTACGTAATAATGATGACCTCAAGTGTGATGCTGATTCCAGTGTCAATGACCAGGCTATTGTTAATGTGCCTCGGATCACTGGCTAGGCATGCATCTATTATCCATCATTGGTGTCATTGAGATATATGCATGTTGGCTCATTTTGTGGGACTGCAGCAGGCCCTGCTGTAAGCTGCAGCCTCTCCTTAAGCGAGTGCACACTTGGTAAGTAGATCATGCAGGAGAGGCTTGTGGTAAGGTAAAGGCAACCTGAACTCCCACAGATTCATTGAAGCAACACCGAGCTCTGCTCTGAGCTCCACCCTGACTTCCCGTCTGCTCGCAGGGCGGTGCGGAGAGCGGCTTTCACACGCCGCCACCTCACACAGGCTCCCCACCATTCCACCAGTTAGGAGCAAAAGGGTTAAGAGCCTCCACGTTCAGTCGGAACGAGCAACTCAACCCACGCATTTCAAAGCTTTTGTCTATCAATCTGGTTTATATTTAAATACTTGTTGCTGTAGTCCACATCTAACTTATCTAACTCAAGAATGATGACAAAAAGTTGAACATTTGATTTAGATCTATTGCCAGCCTCAGTAACAATATTGGGTTTATTGTTCTTCGCTGATATCCCTAAAATTGGTCAGGGTGCATTCTCCCCTTGAACTGCTGCAGTCTGACTGTTGGGAGTGAAGTTAGATTCTGACCTCCAGGATTTTAACGCAACTACAGAGAAGGAGGTGCTGTGTTCCAAGGCGAGTGGAGGTGCTGTGTTTCTGTGCACCTTTAGATGAGGTTGAAGCAAGTTGTTGCTGTACTTCCTGTGTTTGTTACAAACCCCAACAGGCCCGTGCGGGAGAGAATGTGTAGGAAGGAACAGAAGATAGACGCAGTGAGCTGGAGTAACTCAGTGGGTCAGGCAGCGTCTTTGGAGAGAAGGAATAGGTAACGTCACCGATTCCTTTTCTCCAGAAATGCTGCTTGACCCACGGAATTACTCCATCTTTCTGTGTCTATCTTTGGTTTAAACTAGCATCTGCATATCCTTCCTACACATTTTGTCTGATTCTACGGAAATGGGCATCCACCACAGACACTCCCACAAGACAATAGACAATAGACAATAGGTGCAGGAGTAGGCTATTCAGCCCTTCGAGCCAGCACCGCCATTCAATGTGATCATGGCTGATCATCCCCACTCAGTACCCCGTTCCTGCCTTCTCCCCACATCCCCTGACTCCACTATTTTTAAGAGCCCTATCTAGCTCTCTCTTTAAAGCATCCAGAGAACCTGCCTCCACTGCCTCCACCGCCCTCCCGGAGGTTTTTGTCAGTCTCCCTAAAGGTCGAAAGTGACAAAAACCTCCGGAAACCTCCAGGAATCTCCGGGAACCGCACGGAAATCTTGGGTGGGGCACAAAGTCTCCAGAAGTTTCCGTTCAGGTTTCCTAAGTGGGACAGGGGCATTAGTTTTACTTTTCAATTATGAAGATACAGCTTGGAAACACTGACCATCATCACACATACACTAATTTTACTTCGGAGTCACGTGAGTGACTACGTGAAGACCCCGCCAGCACGCATGCGCGACATATCGTCGTACGCATGCGGAAGCGACGGTCGGGAGGAGCGGGGCTTCTCCAGCGTAAGTTAAATAGCTTACGCCAGGTAAGTCTCACCGGAGGAGTGAGTCGACGGAATGGAATCGCGCAAATCTAAAAGAGCTGCGGCAAAAGCAGCTGCCAAGGAGAGCAGCCAGCAGAGAGCCGCCTCTCCAGAGCTGCAGGTAAAACCGACTTTTCGCCCATTGGGGCCGTTGGGACGCCACGGCCGGGCGGGAAAACCACCCGGAAGTCGGACGGGGCCGACTCAGCGGAGTCCGGTCCCGAGGACACCCCGTTCGCAGATAGCGACGGAGGTCGTCTAAACCGCATGGAGCGGATGTTGGAGCAAATGCTCCAACGTGACCTGCTATTGCAGGGGCAGGGTCACAGTGGGCCTCTTAGCAGGCCCACGGCAGGTTCCTACCGAGGACTGCCTAATGTCTCCCCCTCCACACAGGGGAGCATTCAGGGTCAGAACTGGGCTGACCCAGAAGAAGGGGAGCTGGCTGAATTACCATCAGTGTCAGGGGTGTGTGAAGACTACATGGATATGGTAAACAAGCATGCAATACCCAACCAGAAGGGCTTACCTATCCACCCCAAGCTGGCTGCCAGTATAAACTACATGGCAACTAACCAGTTGCAGGAACAGGCCATTAATGCAACTGCAGATAAATACATGGCACCTGAAAACTGCAACTCGTTAAATGTACCTGCGGTAAACAACCCTATATGGGGGAACATGACCCCCTCGAGCAGGGGCCAGGAGATTAAACTTCAAAAAATTCTGAAGCTCCTAACCGCCGGGATTACGGCAGTGGCAAGAACTGCAGTGGGTATGGAGATGCCGGAAGAATTACAAGATGCTTTAGCTCTACTGTGTAACACCCAGTATGAGATCAATAACTTCCGAAAAAGCATCATAAAGCCCGCGCTTAACCCCAAGTTTGCGGGGTTGTGTAAGCCTGGGAAGACTCAGCCGCCAAGCCTGCTGTTCGGGGAAGATCTCCCCAAGCAGGTTAAAGACCTTGATGAGGAGGCAAAGGCTTTGGGCCTAATCAAAGTTCCTGGCTACACCAAGCCTCACTACCCACACAGACAGCACCCCTACACATCCACCGGGCAGAGTTACCATAACAGGTCTGCCGGTGGTGAAAGCTCGAAGGCCGGCAATCCTGCACAGCGGTCTTTTTTAGGCCATGGCCCAGGCCGGCCTTCTTGGAAGATGCGCCACTCCTACAACACAATCAACCAGCCAAGGAAGCAAGGACAGAAACCACAACACCGGCAGTAACCATGGAGGTAGGTGGGTCTGGGTTCCCCAGAAACACATCTTGCCTAAATTCACTTTATGTAGGGGGTCGGTTGCACAAGTTCTACGTGAATTGGCTCACTTTTACCTCTGATCCTTATATACTCAGGAGTATTCAGGGCTACAAAATTGAATTTATTCACGAACTCCCTACCCCGGTTCAGCATTCACCCAGCCGAAAATTTATCCTCTCTAAAAAAGAGAAGACGGCAGGGCATGCTGAGCTGTACAGGCTAATAGAAAAAGGGGTAATTGGGAAAACCATCAAATAACCTCAGGAGTTCGTGTCTAATATATTCACCAAAAATAAAAGAGACGGCGGTTGCCGCATTATCATAGATTTGGCCGAACTGAATACTTCTGTTCAGTATATTCATTTCAAAATGGACACCTTCGACACTGCTACACAGTTGATAGCCAATGGGTACTATATGGCGTGCATTGACCTTAAAGATGCATATTATTCAGTACCCATACACAAGGATCATAGGAAATACTTAAAATTTATCTGGATGGGGCAATTATGGCAATACAAAGCCTTACCCAATGGGTTATCGTCAGCACCCAGATTGTTTACCAAGATATTAAAACCAGCTTTGGCCTACTTAAGGAAACAGAATCATACTGTTATGGCCTATCTTGATGACATCCTCATAGTGGGGGAAAATTTGGAAATGGCTACATTGGCAGTTACAGCCACGAAACATCTTTTTCAGAAGCTGGGTTTCATTATACATCCAGATAAATCAATATTAGAACCCTCTACCACCATGAAATACCTGGGGTTCATTGTTGACTCGATGCAAATGTCTATCACGTTACCACCAAGCAAGGTGGAGGACTTGATAGAGGCTTGCAGGAGCCTCATTGGCATTAAGGACCCATCCATTCGGCAGGTGGCCAGGGTGATTGGGAAGATAGTAGCTGCTTTTCCTGCAGCGCAATTTGGGCCCTTACATTACCAAAATTTACAAAGAGACAAAATTACAGCGCTCAAAAATCATGCAGGCCATTTCGATAGGCCTATGAAAATACCGGAAAGGGCGAAAGCCGAATTATATTGGTGGATGGGTAATGCCCAAAATTGCTCTAAACCAATTACTATCATCAATCCCTCCATCATCTTACAAACGGATGCCAGTGCCAAAGGGTGGGGAGCTACTAACACTACCTCTAGCTGTGGAGGTAGATGGAGTGCACTTGAGTTAACCCTATTCAAAAATTTGGGGATTAACTATTCGGAAATGTTGGCAGCATTTCACGGCCTTAAGGCATACTGCACTAACATGCACAAAGTTCATATTAGAATACAAATTGACAACACCACGGTGGTAGCCTATATTAGCCACATGGGCGGTATAAAGTCGATATCGTGTGATGAATTGGCTAACAATATCTGGCACTGGTGTCTGCAAAGAGAAATTTGGATCTCAGCTACTTACCTTCCAGGTAAGCTAAACACAGTGGCAGACACCAGATCACGCAAATTCAACGACAACATAGAATGGATGTTGGATCGGAATGTGTTTTCAGATATTGTAGATCGTTATGGGACACCAGATATCGACCTTTTCGCGTCCAGATTAAATCACCAACTTCCAACATATGTTGCTTGGGAACCAGACCCGGGGGCAGTAGCGATGGATGCTTTCTCGCTACACTGGGGGGATTTGTTTTTCTATGCATTTCCCCCCTTCTGCCTCATCAGTCGGGTCTTGCAGAAAATAAAGCAAGACTCCGCATCGGGTATTTTGGTGGTGCCCAACTGGCCTACCCAACCATGGTTCCCTATGGTACAGAAGATGGCCACAGAACCTTGTATCAGGGTCAACAGAAGACCAAGCCTGCTCATTCACCCTGTTACAGGAGAACATCACCCATGTCATGACCGCATGGACCTGTTAATTTGCAGATTTTAAAACGGCCTCTTCTCGGATTCGGACTCACCACCAGGACCATAGACACCATCACAGCAGCTTGCAGAGAGTCCACAAGAAAGCAGTACCTGACCTACATCAGGAAATGGGAAGGATTCTGCCAACAGCCAACAGCCAACACCACATATGAAACCGCCACTATTACGGAAGTGCTGGAATTCTTGGCTACCCTTCACTTTGATGAGGGTTTGAGTTATAGTGCCATTAACAGTGCCAGGAGTGCCCTATCATCCTATTTGGGCCAGGGGAGTGACCAATTGGGAATTGGATCACATCCTCTAGTATCCAAACTTATGAGGGGAATATTCAATTCCAATCCCCCCAGGCCCAGATACAGCCATATTTGGGATATCAGCACAGTCTTGACTATGCTGCAAGGATGGACACCTAACACGGGACTCCCTCTGGCTAAACTCACTTACAAAATGGTTATGATTATGGCACTTATCACGGCACAACGGGTCCAGTCCCTGCACAAACTCAATCTGGATGCTATGACTATCACAAATGACAAAATCACCTTTTATGTGCAGGGACTGTTGAAACAGGATCGACCCGGAGTGTCTGGTCATACTTTGGAGTTTCTGGCTTACCCAGCAGATTCTCGCCTTTGTATCATCACGTTAATTTCACGATACATCACAGTCACTAAAAATCTAAGGGGCACAGAGACAGCATTGCTTATTAGTCACAAGAAGCCCCATCACAGAGTCACGGTACAAACCATTTCCAGATGGTTAAGGGTGGTACTGGATGCGGCGGGGGTGGATACTAACGTATTCAAATCTCACTCCACCAGGGCAGCATCCACCTCGGCGGCTAGAAGGATGGAAGTACCTTTGGATCACATCCTGGCCACAGCGGGTTGGAGTAATGAAAAGACTTTTCACCTCTTTTACTATAAACCCGTGACCTCCCCTGACACTTATGCAGGGAGGATTTTAAGTGCTGCCAGATAGTACCCTTTTGGGACACTATATTGTTTTGGTATGAATAAATACCTGTTTTTGTTTTTCAGCCAGTGTCTTGTCTGAATTACGTTCATCCTCTTATCCCAGCTTTAGCGGTGTGTGAGCATGGAGCTTCCAGGGCATGAAATCACAGAGCTTTGAAATCTTCACGTAGTCACTCACGTGACTCCGAAGTAAAATAGTAAGATTAAACGAGAACTTACCAGTTTGAAGTTTGATCTTTATTTTATGAGGAGTTGCGATGAGGGATTACGTGCCCTCCGCTCCCGACCCTCTATTATAAAGATCACCTGGTATGAAAGTTCTCTTTTTTATCTTACTATATTAGTCATTGTGACTGTTATTTCTGTGATTTCACACCACTGCTTTGAAGAATGTCGCGCATGCGTGCTGGCGGGGTCTTCACGTAATCCCTCATCGCAACTCCTCATAAAATAAATATCAACCTTCAAACTGGTAAGTTCTCGTTTAATCTTACTATTCCATGCCCCACACACCAGGGACAATTTACAGAGGCTGATTAATCTACAAACCTGTACATCTTTGGAATGTGGGACGAAACCAAAGCACCCAGTGGAAACCCATACAGTCACAGGGGGAGCGTACAAACTCCACAAGGTCAGGATCGAACCTGGGTCTCTAGCGCTGTCAGCCAGCATCTCTGCCGCTGTGCTACTTTCCTTATTCCGCATCATTGTGTGACTTGGCCGATAAATTGTGTTCGATAGGGCTCCTATGAAGCATCTTGGGCGGTTTGATTACATCTGATCCAATTTAGAACATTAACCAGTGCACAAAGGCACTTTATTCACGTTTCTGACTTTTTGAACCGAGTCTTCCGTTCAAGGGGTGTAAAATTGAATTTGTCTCTTTTCATTTTGCAGGCCCGGCTTCAGCGAAGATGAGTGAGTTATCATTTTATACTAAAACAGTTGGTGGGTTCAAGGCATTCTGCTGTGTGGCTCAGAACATCTGTAACAGATGTATGTTCCCAGTTCCAAATCGCCTCGACACAATGTTTAAGAAGGAACTGCAGATGCTGGAAAATCGAAGGTAGACAAAAGTGCTGGAGAAACTCAGAGGGTGCAGCAGCATCTATGGAGCGAAGGAGATAGGCAACGTTTCGAACCAAAACGTTGCCTATCTCCTTCGCTCCATAGACGCTGCTGCACCCGCTGAGTTTCTCCAGCACTTTTGTCCACCTCGACACAATTGCAGTTTTGGACTTTAGACTATCGAGATACAGCGCGGAAACAGGCCCTTTGCCCCACCGAGTCCGAGCCGACCAGCGATCACCCCGTACACTAGCTCTATCCGACACACTAGGGACAATTTACAATTTTACTGGAGCCAATTAACCAACAAACCTTGCGTCTTTGGTGTGTGGGAGGAAACCGGAGAACCCGGAGGAAACCCATGCCGTCACAGAGACAACATGCAAATTCTGTACAGATAGCACCCATAGTCAGGATTGTATCAGGGTCCATGACACTATGTAAGGCAACAACTCTACCGCTGCGCCGCCCTTGGTGCCCTCAATGCAGATCCCCGTGGATCGCAGTCCAATAATGAACCTTGTTCTTTCCACTCTCAACCAGTCAGTCTTTGCTTTCTCAATGACCTTCAGGAACGATGGGAATTTCAACTGGTGAATTAGTCAGCTAGCT